>PVIR01010621.1:0-49629 GCA_004026965.1 Petromus typicus | reverse complement strand
TGGAAGCTCTTTAAAAAACTAAGAATAGGTTTTTCACCTGATCCATCTATTCTGCCTCTGGGAATATATCCTAAGGAAATGAAATCAGCATACCAAACAGATACTTGCAGGCCCATGTTTCTTGTAGCACTATTCACAATAATTATGACATAGAATAAACTTCATGTCGACCAACAGATGGATGGATAACAAATGTGGTAGACATACATGATGTAGTATTATTATTTCCCCCAAAAGAATGAAATCTTGTCATTTGCAAGAAAATAAATGGGAGTAGCTGACATCTTGTTAAGTAAAATAAACCACACAAAAAGACAACTACAAAAAGATGTTGGCCAGAAAGTAGAATAGTAATTACTAGGTATTAGGAAGGATTGGGAAGAAGTGGGAAAAGATCATTTGCTTGAATTTAGTCACTGCATGCTAGATGGAAATACCATGTCACTCCCTATTAGTATAGTTAATACATTTTAATAAAAAGAATTTTAAAAAATTCTGTGCATAATTGTTCCATCAAAGTTATAGAAGGACAGTGGAGATCTGACCTGTTCCTTGAGTTTTGATTTTGCTGATCAGTCCAGCAAAAGAAAATGAGACAGTACACTAGGAATGCATACATGGGATACATTCAAAAGGAACAGGGTATGATTAAAGATACGGTGAGTATTTAACTTTTAAAAATATTTATTAAAGTAAGAGATGTATTAGTGTTAACCTACTCAAAACACTTTCCCTTGCTTTGAACACATCCCATCTTTTTGCCACTTTCTGAAATAGTTCCAGAAGTTATTTTTGTGGGTGATTTAGTTGCATCCTATTGGCTGCCTTGATGTCCCAAATTGATTCATAATGTTTACTTCTCATGCTCATGACAGAGGAGGAGCTGAAAGTCAGCTGGTACCAGATCTGGTGAATAAGGTGAGTGAAAGCACAAACCGTAATGTTTTCATGAACCTGCCTTTCCCCTGGACAGCATTTGGCAGCAGCATTCAGCTCATGAAAAGACAGAAAAGATTTCTAAAACTTCAGAAAGAAAGCGTCTGTTAACACATTCAGGGGCTAGGCCTCTTTATATTTGACATTAAATTCCGAGTCTTCTCCAGAGTCCAAGCCTGGCTTCAGGGATTCTGCATAGGAACCTCTCACTGAGATCTAGAATCCTACTTCCTGTACCAGGTCACATTTCAGACAGAAACTGGAGGTGTGGGACTGAGTAAAACAAGCTGCAGGGGACAGAGGAGAAGTGGGATGGGCAGTGGTATTGGGCCTGAGGATAGGGCAGGCCTAGCCTATGTCAGGCAGGTCCTATTAGGTCCATAATCGCACATTCTGCCAGTTATAGAGGCAAACTTGGCAATAAAGCAGCTAAAGACCTGGAGCGACCAAAGAGAGGTTTCTGAGAAAGCACAACTCAGAGCCAGAATCAGCATCTCTGAAATATTCATATTGTTAGATTGCCAAATTCAAGATACGTGGAAATATTATGATTTGTGCTTTTATATCAAAATGAAATAATTTTCACAGTAAACTTAAATGTATATTTTTTTGGTAAAGTACTCATTTTCAAATTTTTGCTAAATATTTTATAATCCTATAATATGCCATCAAGATCTAAAGAGAGTTAGTACTTTTATGTTTATTGACAGTAAACAAGTAAACAACTTTTATGTTTATTGACATCATTTTCAGAAACCACAATTCTCAAGAGTCATAAACATAATCATTGGGGCTCTCACAGTATAACTAATCTCAATTGTACTGGCAATTCTATTAAGAGACAAGAGGATCTTGGAAATAAAAGTCATTTAAAAGATGTCTTAGTTACTTTCCTCTCATTGCTGAGACAAAATACCCAACACCCAGAGTTAAAGAGGAAAGGTTTATTAGCTTGAAGTTTGTAGAGGTTTCAGTCTGTAATTGATTGGCTCTAAAGCATAGGGGCACATGGCAAAGGGACATCATAAAGGAGAAATAATTCCTGGAGCCAGAAGATAGCAAGGCAACAGAAGACCTTAATGGTATCTTTTTCCCTCTTGCATTTTATCTAGGCTGCTGGAATTAAGGAGATGTGAAACCAGTCACTCCTGTGGAGTGTTTCAGTAACCACACGCTCTTAGTCACAGCAGCACAAACTCTAGAATTCAGCCACCTGTGATCACACGAGAACTTTGGGGAACATTTAGACCCAAACCATAAAAACAAAGAGATACTTGGGCAAATACTTTTAAACTATAGTGTAATGTAAACATGTGTGATAGTGATTTTTGATTTGACATGAACATTTAAATTTTAAAAATCGATACTTTTTTATGAACTGCACCTGTGTGCCATGCTGCTGAGGTTGTAGTTTTCAAACTTGGCTGAACCATGAATTGCAGTGGGTGAATATTCCAAAAAAAAATATAGCATCAATGCCAGAAAATAACTGATTAAATAGTAATCGATACAGAAAAGGAGCAACAGTGCATCTAAAATAGCAAACAGGATTCGGTGATGTTAGATAAATTGCTTCACTTTGCTGAACCTTTTTTCCTGTCTCCATTGGAAAGCCTGTAGGTATTGCCAGGATTTCCCAGGTTTGGTGTGATATAATTATAACAGCACCTTTATTGTTGTAAAGTTATAGAAGCTATGTGATTAGCAAGCCTTTTAATTTTGTATCATTATAATACACTGCTTTGGGAAATTTTGTTAGCGTGCAATTATATATATCAGATAGCTTTTGTGAAGTCAGGTGGTGGAGCGTCAAAAAATAACCCTTCTCCACTGTTGATGGGAGTGTTGACTCATATAACCACTGTGGAGGTCAGTTTGGAGATTCCTCAAAAAACTAAGATTAGAGGTCCCATTTGACTGTGCTATTTCTCTGCTAGGTATATACACAAAAGAATTGAAAGATTCATGTTACAGTGACATATGTGCACCCATGTTTATAGCAGCTCAGTTTGTGATAGCTAGATCTTGGAAATAACCCCAAATGTCCATCAAGTGAAGACTGCATAAAGAAGATGTGGTTCTTTTATAGAATGGAGTATTACTCTGTCATAAAAAACGATAAGACTGAGGCATTCATACTCAAATGGATGTACCTTCAGGATATCCTCATAAGTGAAATAAATACGCCACAGATGTGTAAATATCGTATCTTTTCTCTAGTATGAGAAATTGAAGATGTAAATGAGTTCTAGGTTATACAGTAGATACTGTGAAATAGAAAGTATTTAAAAGGAAATAGGGTTTAACGGTAAGTAATGAGGAGAAAAATAATGTGATGGTAATAAAAAATGTATATGGGGGTGGGGGGGTTGTAGGGTGGATAGGAGAATGGGAAAAATGAGAAGTCATGTCATATCATATATTGGTACAAATTCTCAATGCTAAATGTGATCAGATGTGTATACATAATGTGCAATCAAAATTTGAATTTTTAAAAATCTCAAACATAGGGCTGGGGATTTAGCTCAGTGGTTCCGGCACCTGTCTTGTAAGCGCAAGGGCCGGGTTCGATCCCCCGGTAACCACATACAATACTAGGTATGGAGACTCACACCCAGCAGCAACCAGTACCACAGGCCACAGTGCCGGGCGTGGTGGCTCACGCCTGTAATCCCAGCACTCGGGAGGCAGAGGCAGGAGGATTGCTGTGATGTGAGTATGAGGCTGAGCTCAGGGCCAGCCTGAACCACAAAGTGAGATCCTGTCTCAAACAAAACAAAACAAACAAACAAACAAACAAAAAACAATCCCAAATAAATATCAGTGAGACTTGAAATTATTAAAAACAATCATTCATGAAATGTTTTGATGTAAGCAGTGCAATAACCATCCATTGAGTGGCAAGGGTGATGGGATAAATGTGTCTGAAGGCAGGGTATCTGAGGGTGATGAATAGTAATATCTTTTATTGTTGCAGAATTTTAATTAAAAATTCACTATATTTTGATTACCTTTTTTGTTGTATGTTGAAAATATGTTCATGGGTATTTGATTGGCTCCTGAAAAATAAACTCTAGATTCTTTATATATTTTTATTTATCCATATTAGCAATTATACTAAGTTCTTATTGAAAGGGTTAATTAAATTTCCATCATTTTGAAATTTCCATTTCCATTTTCCATGGAAATCATCATGAAGCTGTATACATGGAGATGATGCCTGATTTTATAGCATAGAGTAGCTTTTCTTTAATTTTAGCCCAACAAGAGAGAAGAATCACAATTGAATTTTTTTTTTTTTTTTTTTTTTTTTTTTTTTTTTAGTTTTTTTGAGACAGGGTCTTGCTTTGTGGTTCAGGCTGGCCTTGAGCTCAGCCTCCAACTCACATCACAGCAATCCTCCTGCCTCTGCCTCCCGAGTGCTGGGATGACAGGCGTGAACCACCACGCCCGGCACTGTGGTATGTGGTACTGATTGCTGCTGGGGTGAGTCTCCACGCCCAGTATGGTATGTGGCTACCGGGGAATCGAACCCGGGTCCTTGCGCCTGCAAGACAGGCGCCAGAACCACTGAGCTAACTCCCCGGCCCCTCACAATTGAATTTTAAGGAATTATCATGACTAAAAGAATTACATGTGGATGAATAAAGGTCAGTGAGAGAAGCTTAAAAGAAATGGAGACAGAAGGAATCCTGAGAAATTAGTGCTGTGAGAACCTATTGAGTTTGGGTTAGGAAGAAAATATTATTTTGGTAATTTAGTACACAACTGAACCCAGATAATAATGACTGGGAGAAAGCTACTAGATTTATTCTCAGAAGCTCTTTGGTGAGTTAGGAGGAAGCAATTTGAGCCACATGATAAGGAATGGGAAGCTTTGTAAGGAGTTTGGAGGTGATCAAGAGGGACATATAAGCATCAGGTTTGCAAAAGAAATAGAAATTAAGGAAAAAGCATAAGCAATAGTTGCATCTTGGGAATTTTATCTTATATAGAAGAAAGAGCCAGATTAACTATAAAAACTGAAATTGAAAGTTGGAGATATCTAATACAGTCTTTCAAATCTAATACACCATTTCTATGGTCATAGAAAACCATAACATCAAGGATTCAAATGGAGAATTAGCCTCAAAGAGGCACCTCTTTTGGAAACTGAAAATATTGAAGGAAAAGAAAATGAAACTATAAACAACTTCTTGTGTTTTCATAAAATGTAACTGAAGGACATTTTCAAGCTTTTCAGTGGAGGAAGCAGAAAGTCAGAGAAGTTCATAAGAAGAGTCAGGTCCATGGAATGTATTTGGGGGTACGTGTGGGGGATGGGATGAGAAGTCAGTCAAGGAGAAATGCATTATTCTTTGATAGATGTGCACTGAGGAGTATTTATCTCACTGTGATACTGGATGTTTACAAGAAGAAAAAAACCAGGAACATTTATTTACCACGTGGGTAGAAGTGGTCAATAAGCAAAAATTACTCACAGGGTTACAAGATAAGAACAAAAGGAATACTATACATTGGTACCTCAGGTGAACACTTTTTAGTGAACAGCTGGCTTGCAAGCAAACATTTGGCACAATTTTTTTATTTACAAACCCCGCATCAGGTGAGGGGATGGATGTGGCCATCTTTTCCAGCTTGATCGAAGAAATTAAATTTGTGAACTGAGGCTCCATTGTATTTACAGTCATTGCAAAATGAATTTAAAAATAGCTAGAAGAATATTTTTTGAAGGGCATAAAACTCATACCATACTTAACACTTTGTGAGTCAAAAGTGGGTGCTTTCGTAGAAATGTCTTTTAGTGAAAGTTTAATAGACAATGTGAAGTCCACTTGAACCTTGAAGAAACAGTGAAGAAAAAAGCCTTTTCAGTTATAGATGTATAGCGAATACAGTATAGACCCACAACTGAAAATCAATGGAATAAAAGTGTGGAAGCATGAAACTAGCTTACCTTTCTCCTGGGACAGTCTTGTAATCAGATCACATCTTGGTCCTTTCCAGAGGAAGCTTTTATGGCAGGTTAAAAGTTTGGAATCTTCCCCAGAGACCTCCCAGAGGCCACTGAATATTTGGAGCAATATAACTCAAGTAGTTTTAGTAACCTTTTCACAGCAGATGTGAAATATAGATTGGAAAGGTAATGCTGTACATATGAAGCTTTAAAGACCTCATTTTAACTACTCTGTGCCAACTCCAGTGAGTGATGCAGCTACTAGAAAAAGAATCTCTAATTTTGCGTACTGTCTTAGATTCCTCAATTTTTCATTTTTCTTATCTTCCACTGTCTTTGATTTTTGATCTTCCTTAGCTCCTGCCTTTCTTTCATGTTGTTGAGTCTGTTTCTATGGATCTTTTGTGTAAACTTTTCTTCTCTCTCTTTAGATTTTATTCAGAAAGTAGACATGCACACTTCATTCTCAACATAGAGAATTCTAATAAACTCATGGCTTTTGTATTCAATTCCTAATATTACTGATGTACCCCAGTTCCTAATGTTATTGATCTATTCCATACTATTTGTTAAGATTCAGTAGTTACTAATGTTAATAGTACATTTCATCCTATTATATAAACTCAAACTTTTCATGGTAATAGGATTAAGTTAAGCATTTTAGATTTTATGTGGTGCATTTGTGAGTGGAATGTAAGCATACTAGGTTTTGTAACTATAAATTTCATACCATGTACTAATTTTTCACTCAAAATTTGATTAAATAGGAAAGTCTTTAGTATTAAGAACTCATACATTGGTACCTTGGGGAAGTGCACTTTACACGAGCACATGAGTGTTTGGTTAGATTTTAGATGGATGATGTCTTATTGGTGAATAGCTTTCTCTGAAATGCCAAAATGTTACTGCTGGTTTCTGTCTGGATAAATTGTTTTTCTGATTAATAAGTTGCTTATGCCTTCTCTTATAATGACTTAAAGTCTAAAAGTAATGAATATCAAAATATATAAGGTTAAATATACAAAGGATTTGAAAAAATCTATGGAAATAAGTCTTTGTTCAAGAATGTCAACATATCTACATACAGCATCTTTTCACTACTATTTGAATCTATAATAGTCTTCCTTTGCAATAGCTAATAACTTCCTATACTGGTTTCTAAATGTCTGGAAAATATTTTGTTACTTATGTGTACATTCTCAGTAATTAATGCATAATGCAAATTGTACCAAAGGCAACAAAAAAGTTAAAGTAGTAAACTTGACATTTTAAATATGAATGTGATACTTTATGAATTATTCAGTCCTTTACTTGTGCTTGAGCACTGCTAGTTGAACATTTTTTCTTCTTTTCTCTTCCATGAAAGAGGACAGTCAAACTTGGTTTCATCTTGAGAGTTCAAGAAGGGGTGAATAAAAGAATAAAAAAGTCATTCTGGAAAAATAAATTATTTGCAAACTCAGCTGGATTAAGCTATCTTAAAATTTTGTATAGAAAATCATATCTTACTTCATAATTAACATGATATTGCATAATGTATTATCTAAACATAACATAATGTTTCCTATAGTTTTTGAATAAGCACTTCTCCCAAGCATGACAGATTAAGTGGGAACACACGGGATGAAGAAGAATGGGAGGGGTCATGAATGTGTATCTTTGTGGAGGAAGAGGGCAGTACTTTGGGGACTGCAATTTACATGAGCATCTGGGTCTTTTGTCAGGTTTCAGATGGATGACCTGAGTCTGATATATTGGTGAAAAGCATTAACAAAGGTCTGGTTGTCAAAGGCTAGGAAGAAAAATGCAATTAGCCGCAGCAATGGGGTGATGTCTGTGTTTGGAAGGAAAATGATACCTAACTGGCAATAGAAAATACAGAACTAATACCATCAGCAAATAGACCACAAGGGTGTGTGTATATGTGTGTGTGTGTGTGTGTGTATGTTATATAGTCATCTTAACTAAGTGGGGTATTAAAAAAAAGTTATTTCTTAGGGAATGTACCTACAACTGAAGGAATGACCTGGTGAATTCAATAAATTCAGCTTATAACATTGTAATTTCACCAACGTGACATTTGCTATACTGTTTGTCATTTTTAAAATTAGAACTAAATGAAAGTATTCTTGAGTTTAAAAGAAGTTTGCTCTTTTGTAAGTCTCACTTTTTTCTTCCCTCTACAAACTGTGCTGTCCAGAGTAGAGAACCATATCTAATCTCCCAATTAGGTCAGGCCCCAGGATAATCAATCTCCTTAACAGCAGATGCCTTGTTTTAGTGAATGAATGCTGGGTTTCAAAAGCAGTTTTGTGTTGAGAGAAGAGTGTAGTTGGCATGGGCGATTAGAACTCTTTTAAACCCTGTAAAAGCTTCGGTAGATTGTTTTATGCCCACGCTTTGTGAACTGAAGTAAAGGCTATACATTTCCATCTTGAAATGAATATGGTAGGGATGGTATACAGCCTGTGAGAACATCTACATGCATATAAATGGAATTATTTCAGGTCCAAATATTTATGTTCCTTTGAATTAATTGGTGATTTTGATAAGAGCTAAAACTAATCTGCTGGTCTTTAGTAGGTAAGCTTTGTGTTTATTAAGTCTATTCCTCAAGAACTTCATTATTAGATTAGAATTGTTTAAACTGAAAATATGACATGTTAACATGATTCTGGCATTTGCCTCATTTGGACTACCTTTACAACTTCCATTGTTTGGACTACATTTGAGTTAGTTTATAAATGCACTGGTGTATGATGTCCTTTCAATTCATATTTTCCTTACATGTAAATATACAGTATTTGAGGTGACTTTGAAATAAAGAAAAAATAATTTATAAATGATGAATAGTAAGCCAAAACTATTAACTTTTTCCTAGCAATTCAACTCATTAAATTTAAGATATATTGAAAAATAGCAAAATAAGTTTCAATCTGATTCAAACTTTAACAAGTAAATTTCAAACCTTAGAAATTGTAATGAAGGTCTCCATAAATAGTTTTAAGCTAATCATTACTCAAAATCTAACTGTTGAAACTTGTCTGTGATACGTGAAGTAGTATACAAAATAAACCAGGAGGCCAAATACACACCTGCTTTAGGAGAGCAAACTACATTTCCCAAAGCATCAAGCAGGAACATTTACAAAACAGAAGAGAAAAAATGATTCACCAGATTTTCAGTTTTACTGCCTAAATCATCGGTTCTATCAGTTTTCATCCTTTCTTAAAAGTTGTTTTTGCCTCAAGTATGGATACTTAGTATTTCCTATATTCCAAGCTGATAAGACATCTAAGGAAAAATTAAACATGATCTTCTAAAATTTATGCAGGTTACTATTGACATAGCTTTTATATCAGTATCAGTATAGGATTATATTACTTTTTAAGTGATTTCATAGCTAATTGCATAGATAAGGCAAGATAATTAGATATCCATACAAAAATTTGAAAATAAAAGCATTCCTAGTAACAGCAACAACAAAACACTGTCACAATTCAGTTCTGCTCATTCTAATATGTAGTAGTAGGTTAATATGTCTGAGCAGAAAGTCTTAATATGCTAACAAGTTTTAACATTTTTAATTGGAAGAGTTTGCTACACAGGTCTGTTACTCAGCTATATTTTAGATTCAGAATTTGATTTAAATATTATAGTATGTAAGGTGGTTCCCGCTTGATTAAATGAAGCTAACATTTGGTTTTTAACTTAGACTTAGGTTCATAATTTTCAGAATCAAGTAATTTCTGAACTACAATTTTGTCTTATGATGGAGTTCTTGAAGCTAAATTTACATATGTGTTATCTCTTCCTTACTTACACACAAAAATAGAAAAAATCTGAAAGAAATATAGCAAGATAAAAGATTTTATTATAGACTTACATTTCATGATGATTGTATAGAGAAAAATATAGCTATTTACAGTTTCAAATGACTTGTATAATAATGTCACCATACATGGTATATTGTTTGGCAATAAATTTTCCATGACTTCATGAATCTCTGTAAAAACCTGCAAAGAAAAATAGCTTGGTCTCCTCTTGGTATTACTAATTTGGCCGGGATATTGATAAGACCTTCTCAGTGAAAGTTACAATATAATAACTGTAAAAAGTATGTTATACTTACATCATCTCAGGGATGATCTAAGATAAGGAAAATAAAATGTAAACAAAAATTATACCTATCCAGAATCTTGGAATCCCTTAACCTTCTGAAAAATTGTTGACTACCAAAGAGCATCTATTTATGCAAGTTATATCTATTAGTATTCTTTCACTGGAAATTTAAACTGAGAACTTATATTCATTTACGTATTCAATGAAAACACATCCCATAGTCAGCATGCATAGTTTAGTTTTTCTGAAACAAAATAGAATGCATATGTATATTGGTGTGTGTGTGTGTGTGTGTGTGTACAGGAGAGCAGTGGGGGTGTGCTAACTTTTGTGTAAATGTCTTCAACAGACAGTTTAATAGAGCTGGGTTCTCTTAACAACCTCCTCATTGGCTGCCGTGTGGCATTCTGGTTGAAGTCCATAAGGAAAATTTCACACAAACATAATTAGATTAGGGAAGAATATTTTTAAAACTTTTCTGAAATTATTATAGATATTCTTTAATATTCTCAAATGATAGTTTGAGATAGTTTCATTGCAATATTTGAATCCATATAAATACAAACAAAACTTTTGAACTTAACTGTTAATTAAGGAAAATTTCTAAAGAATCTAAATTTTGCTTAAAAGTATAATTCAACAAAATAACCCCAGATTTTGAAGAGTATATTATTTTTAAATATTTTTAAATATTCAAGAACCACACATATTTCTGATCCTTTAAAAAATTAGATAAATTGACTTTAAAATTTGTTATTAATTATATGAAGTATCTCTGAAAGTCTTTACTTTTCATCATTTTAGAGGTAACTGGATAAATATTAACTATGCACATGTGAACACAGAAAAAATGTTCCATCAATGATATTCTAGACATGTATAATCCTTGTGAGTATAAAAGAAAGTATTTTCTAAACAAAACCTATGCCCAAGCCTGAAAACCAAAATACTGATTTGCAAAAGAAAATGTTTGTTTCAGCAGTTAATGTTTATTCCCTAAACTGAAGCCAAAGTACACATTTCCTTTTATGACGCTGGTATGAAATGCCAGACATTATTAAAAATAACTTAGATGTGCCCACACATGGCTTTTAATGATTCTCCTTTCTTTGTAAACATTTGTACAAAATGTCTGGACAATTAACTGAGTATAAAAACTCTTTAAAAATCCCTGTTTTTAAAAATTAAGTCTGCTTTTTCTGTACCAATTCTCCATTTTTGAATGACAAAAGAGATAATATTCTTTACTCATAGGTCAAATCGTCCTTTTAGAAGATGTGGCTATAATAAATTATTCATGATTCCAAGAAAACCATCTTTTTCTCTCTTACCTGTCACCTTAGATGTCACCTTGGATTCTGCCTCTGTTACTAGAGAGCGAATGAGAGGGAGATAGAGACAGAGTCAGAGAGAGAGAGAGAGAGAGAGAGAAAGAGAGAGACTGAGGGAAGAATCACCCAGAGATTGGCTTGAACAATGGTAAAGAATTGATAATGGGACCAGTGAGGGGCTGGGTCAGATGGGGATTTCCCAAAAACCTCCTCTGAGACCAGAATTTGACAGAAATAGTCTTTAAAAACAATACAAGACTGAAAAGTGAGACCAAGAAGGGAAGGAAAACTTCCTGATTATCAGTGTAGTACACTGGCAGCTCCTGAGGGTTCCACCCAGGAAAGTGCTAAGCCAGCCCTCCTCACTGCTTCTTGGCCAGGACCTAGTCTACAGTTGTATACATGATAGCACTCTATTCTAGTTGCTGAATAGATGCATAAATGAATACTGAGGAACATTTATGTAATTAAAATATTCCAGAAAAATTTTCTGCACCCGTTATACTTTAAGCCTTGTCTATTTTCCTTCAGCTTGGCTTGTAGGATGACTCTTTGCTTTGTTGTGTGTTTTTAACTTCTTTTCTATCTCATTCTCGTCTTCACTATGTTTTTGTTGTTGTTGTTGTTGTTGTTGTTGTTTGGATGTGGAGGTGCTAAAGGCAAGCATTCAAGGCAAGTTCTGTCTTGATCTTTACTATTTTTTAAATCGACTTTATCCCTATTAGCTATAAGATCTATGATTGTAAAATCTAAATCTCTAATCCCAGTATCTCTCTCAAACTGATTCAGCACCTTGCAAGGATTTCCATACATATCACTAGATTCTTAGAAACCCGTATATTGGTCTGTGAGTAAAGCATCGTCTTTCCTTTTTTTTTTTTTTAAACACATCATCTTTCATACTAACTCAATTTTTAATGCAAAGTATTATGAATATTATTTCGAATGATATATATTTTTGTAGTGTTTTAAATAATCTTGAGTTTTGCTTTTAAAAATGACTAGTTGGAGACTGATCCTTTTTTAGTTTTGTTTCTAAGATTTGTGAGGACTACAACTATGCTTAGTCTAGAGTTAGTTTTCTCCCACTAAGGAAGCAAGATTCATCTAAATCCTTGGACTATGATCCTTGATTACAAGGTTGTTTACTCTCCAGCTGTGACATGAGGCCTTATTCTTGACCTTGTTTCACCTTTCAACATCATTTCCTTCAATCCTACAATATAGACCTTTTATGTACTATACTGATGTGATTTCTATTGCTATAATAATATACCTGAGCCTGAGTAAAACATTACAAAATTATGAGAACTCTTGAGCTCACAGTTCTGGAAGTTTAAAGGCCAAATAATGTGGTTTCAGTTTTGGTTGAGAACACTTTGCTGTGTCACACATAGTAAACAACATGTCAGGTGTGTGTGGGAGAGAAAGAGAATCACATGACAGTGCAAGAGGCCAGAGAGAAACCAGGGAGTGGCCAGGCCTACTGTTTTACAACCTTCTTGTGAGATTAGCCAGGGCTCTACCATAAGAACTATGTCGATTCCTTGAGTCCATTGTCTCAGTGACCTGATCACCGCTCACCATGCTCCGCCTCCAAAAACTTCCACAACACCTCCCAACCACATCACACTGGGGATAAAGTTCCCAACACTTGAGCCCTTGGGCACATTCAAACTGTATCCAGAACAACATCTGACCTCAGGTATTTTCCTCACATGTATGCACTGATCAATTCTTGATTAGATCCTCAATGGGACCTTCTTTGTGTCTCAAAAGTTCTCCCTCTGCAAAACTTTGCTCTTCCCAGTACTCAGTCATGCAGATGCTATCAGTCTTTACCTCTCTGAACTCTCAGTTCTGCTGCCACAAGTCAGGGAGATGCCCAGGTTGACACTGGGCTTCTCTTCCCTGTGTTACAACCTGGAAACTTTCTTTAGGCAGTAAGCTAAGCAAAAGGACTGGCCTCTAGTTTCCCCTCACTGCCCTTCACTGCCTCATATCCAGTGCTCTGAATGGTTTCACATGTTTTGCCTCCTTTACAATTGTTTCAAGAGAGCATCAATGTGGCTCCCGTGGGATAATTTTGAGTGGAGGGGAGATGCCATCATTCACTTTCAAATGTGGCGCCAGCGTTATGTCTCATGGGAACCCCACTTGCTTATGGGGTTTTACCTTTTTTATACATTGCTAGATTGGCTTTGCTGAAGAATTTTTATCTGTGTTTCTATCTGTGTCTTTTCTACTTCTGTAGTATCTTTAAATGGTTTGTTCCTGAACCACTGCTTTATTAAAATGAACTTGGAAGTGTTTTCTCCTCTTCTAGTTTTTGGAAGAAGTTGTGTAAAGTTTACATAATTTCTTTATTAAAAACTGTACATTTTATTTGTGAAAACATCTGGAGCTATAAATATCTCAGTCAGAAGGTCTTTAGTGACAAATTCTGTTTCTTTATTCAATATACAATTATTTTGGCTTTTTCCTCGTAAGTGAGATTTGATACTTTGGAGTCTTTAAAAATTGGTCAGTTTTATCCAGGTTGTCAAAAGCTGTTTCTGTGAGTGCTTAGGTCAAAGCTGGACTGGAGCAGGCTTAAGTCTTTGAGGAGTTTTGATACAAAGGAGTATGCCAGTGTAGTAGTATTTGGGCACAAGTGGGCTCAAGAGAAGGCTTTTGATTTTTTTTTCACATAAGGAAAGTAAAAGAACACATCGTGAGACGAAAACCCAGTATAGAAGTTTGGTTTCCCAGATCTATTCATAATGAAGTTGTATATTCAAATAAGATAAAAAGTATCCCTACTGGTTTCAAATGATAGAGTAGAAAGCAGAAGAGTTTTAATATTAATTTCTGTTCACATTCTATTAATTTTGTTCATCCTTGCACTCTAGCCTAAAGCTGATTATTGAATTTTACTCAGTCAAACCAGTTCCTAGCTTTAAAGGAGAAAAACAAACTGAAATAAACAACCCACTCCCCAAAAGAAGCAAGGTATATCATATACTAGTATAAATTCCTTATGATGAATATAATCATTATGTGTATCTAAAACACACACACACACACACACACACACACACACACACACATACACAACTTTAAGATTACTTCTGACTTCAGTTTTTATTCTGAAATGAGTATCACGATTGAGAGGTGTGAGGTAAAGTATAAGAGAAAATGCTTTTTGGGGACTCGGATTTCAGATGTCCCAGGGCATGATTAACTGTCCCCATTGTTTCGAGGCCTGCGGTGAGCCAGGACAGTGTGGTGAGTGCATAGCAGAGCAGAGAGCTCACCTTGTGCCTTGGAAGTGAAAGGAGAAGTAGAAAGGGCTGGGGTCCCGTTGTTTCGGTTGAGGGCACATAACACCAATCAGTTGAAAACTTTCCAGCAGACTGTGTCCTTAAACCTTCTGTCATTTCCCGGTAGCACAGATCTAAGCTGTTAGCACGTGGACCTTAGGAGACATTCCAGAACTGAACCAAAGTGTATGGCAAGAAATGTCTTACTGTCCTATCTCCCTCCGTGCCCCTACCACTTGAGATTTTGTTTCTAAAATGAGAAACAGAAAATCATGGTGATAGTTTTTATTCAGTTGTGAAAAAACTCACTGAAGGAAGATAACAGTATACACCAATGCCCTTTGGAGGGGTCCGGGAGGTGGTAGCAGCTGCTGTGAAGTCAGTCATGCAGGGGAGATCAGGTAGGAGTGAGACTTGGCTGATGTGTTAATCAGCTTTCTCTTCGCTGGGACATGCATAATTTAAAAGGGGAACATTAATTTGGCTCATGATTTAAAAGGATTCAGTCCTTAGTCAGCTGGCTCCAGTGCAGGAAGGTCATGGTGGGAAGGCCTGGTAGAGCAAAGCTGCCCAGCTCACGGGGGCTGCCATATAGAGCAGGAAAAGAACACCAAAGAAGGGACCAGGGATCAGATATCTACTCTGAGGTTGCACCCCAATGACCCAACCAGCCCTAGAAATGTGCTTCACTCATCCCCCTTAAGGCTCTTAAGTCAACTAATTGACTATTAAGCTCAACTGTTGAAGCTGAGATCAGTACGTTATCTTGGCTTTGGGCCCAGCGCCATGTAAAGAGCTGGAGTGAGAGCTATCAATGCAAAACTTGCTACAGGTGGGAAGTCCCAGGAGGGAAAAGATGTTAATGCTACTCTGAACAGCGACAGAACAGCAACAGAGGAATGTGGTTGTTGCAGGATGAGATCTCAGATGTAGGCAGGGCCAAAAGTACTAGGTCTTGTGGGTTATGAAGAAAATATCAGGTTTTATGATTGATACTAAAGGATTTCCATGTTTTCAAAAATTGGCCAGGTTATTGTAGAAAACAACTGTAGCAAAGAAGAATGGAAGCAGAGAGCGAGTTATCATGATAATGGTTATTACATACCGTAGAGTAGCTGAAGTTAAGTAGATGGACTAAGAGTGTATTAAGACACAATTAAAATTAAATTTGGTAGAGTTTTGAAATTACTAGTATATGACTTTGGACACTTTTAAGTATTTCCAACCTTGCTTTCTGTCTACAGAATGAAGATTATAGGAAGACTGAAATAACAAATTAGACCAAATGCAAGATTGTGTCAGGATCCGTCGTACTGTGGGCATTCAGTGCACGGTAGCTATCTTAGTTTTGTTATTGTACTACTCAAATTAATCTCCTTATGCCAATTTTCTTTCTGTGTCAAACACATCTTTACTGTGCCACTACAACTGCTTTTGTTTTTTAAGACATAAATTTCCATTCTTTTTCTTGTATCCATCTTGTACTTAAGAAATTTCTTAAGCCCCAGTCAGTAGAAGTTCCATGGCTTATATTCAATGTATCCACCCATCCTCATCGTCATTTGTCTGACCCTTCTCTCACCATATGATCTAGGCTCTGGAGCAGTGCTTCTCAAACTTTATAACATGCTTACACTTTATCAGGAACTTGTTAAAATGAAGATTCTGATTCAGAAAGATCTGGGGAAGGCCTGGGGTTCTGTGTTTCCAAGAAGCTTTTATTGGATGCCTCTTCTACTGGTCTACTGGTCTCAAGTCACTGTGAGACACAACACTCCAGTAAAGCTCCTGCAGCTCCTGCAGGGACACCTTGTGTCCTCCATAACTTTGTCTCTCCTTATTAGTCTGATCTCACTGTCTAGAATGATCTTTCTTCATGTCTTTGCTAGTGAAGCATTTTAACCTTTCAAATTCTATCTAACTGAGGATATTTTCTCTCTGAAGTGACCCTCATTCCTCCATTCCATTTCTCACCCTACCTGCTCCCTTTCCCATATCTTTTTGTGCTGCAGATGGATTGTAGGTCTTTGTTGTACAGAACCCCACACATCATTTTAGGACTTTGTTTCTTTAGCAAGTTGCAGAGCTCCTTGCACAATAAGAGAAACTGTGTTGTGTACTTCTGAAAAATGGTGGATTACTGTAGAAAGTGTTACTCCAAGTGAAAAAAAGTTCTTTTTAGTGTAAACTATTGATTTTACATTTCTTTATATGAAGCAGCTCTTTACATGAAACATTCTTCAGTGGTGGCAGCTGGACAGCTAAAGCAATACATAGGCGAGCCACTATGTTGAATTGATTAACTCTCAACGTATTCATGTTTCTTTTCCAGTTTGGAAAAACTCAGGCTTTCTCTTAGAAAATGCCAACCAAATGTGCCTAAGGATTCCGTACATTTTGGCTAACTGAGGATATTTTCTCTCTAAACTATGTTACCAGAGGTAAAAATGATTAAAACCCTTTTGCCTGAAGTTTATAAAAAGAAAAAGAATGGAAATATAACTGCCTTTTTAATATATAAATGCAATTACATAAAAGGGATAGGTATGCCACTTAATTTGTTTTAATATCTGTAGCCAAATTTTGTAAAAATTCATTTCACGCTTTTAAAAACCATAGTAGAACACTTGTCTGACATGCTCAAGGCCCTGTGTTTAATACTCAGCACTATAAATAAATAAACAAATAAATACATATTATGTATATAAGCTAGACATGGTGGTGCATGCTTGTAATCTTGGCACTTGAGAGGCTAAGGCAGGAGGACTGACACAAGTTCACAAGGCCAACTGGGGCTACACAGTAAGTTCAAGGACAATCAGAACTATTATAGCGAGGTCCTGTCTCCAAAAAAAAAAATCCCAACAACAGCAACAACAAAAAATCTATGTCTATATCTATATATAAAGTATAAGGATGTTATAAAGTTATATATATATATATATATGCATATGTATATGATATGTGTTTAATGGAAAAATTTAGGAATTATATTGTACCAAAAGTTTCTTCAAGGAGTTTGTGGGGAGTTGACTCCCATTCCTCAAGACTCCTCCTTCATCATTTATGAAATTTTCTCAAGGAGAAATAATCAGGTTTATTCTTTCCTCAGCACTCCTTTCAGTTCCCAACCAGGAAAATCTTTTTTGAAACCAATTAAAACTCCTTGCTTACTGTGTAGTATAAAAGCATGGTGAAGCTAGAGCTGTGGCTCGGCATCAGCAGGCTGGAAGCTTCCTTTGCAGGGCTGATGAGTTGTGCTTCTCCACATACACAACTCTTGGCATTGCTGATCTCAGTTAAATAGACTTTCACATTTTAATTTACATAGCATTAACACTTTACCCTGAGAAGCCACAGTTTATGGAGACATTTTCTTGTCTGTCCCCAGTGCAGTTTAAAAAAAAAAAAAATCCACAGGGCATTCATTTACACTTCTAAAAGTGATAGGCAGTGTTTTTATGCCATTTTCATTTGCACTGCTTCTGATCTTGCTATCACTAATTAAAAAGGAAATTTAGGGTCATATAAACAATGCTTTAACTATACTGGAAGGATTTTTGTTTTGTTGGCTACTGAAGGAGAAAGGGCTTTGGAACAAAGAATAGGTGATGTCCTTTGTGGTTTGGCTCTCAAGAGGCCTTAGCAGCTAACTTTTACATCTTCCCTTATGGAGCTAACTTTTAGTTTAGCTCCTACTTCGTGCTGTCCTATGTTAGCCATTAAGGGTACTCTAGTATAAATGACTTAATTGGGTCTTGAAAGCTCAATATGATATTCATATGAGGAAAGAAAGTAATTGGTTATGCTTAGTAAAGAAATGACTATCACTGAATCACAGATGTAGCAAGAATGTCAGGTATAATCTAGGGGAAGCTCAGTGATTAGCTTTGTGGAATAGTACTTGATAAATGAAGAGGGAAATTTGGGACCATATTGCTGAGAAACTTTATTCAGTATACATGGATGTTATCAATGGATTAATTTTGTTTTTGTTTGTTTGTTGTTTTTTGAGACAGGTTCTTCTTTTCTAGTTCAGGATGGTCCTGAACTCAGCCTCAAACTCAGCAATGCTCCTGCTTCTGCCTCCTAAGTGCTGGGATTACAAGAGTGAGCCATCATGTCTGGTACTGGGGTATGTGGTTCTGATTGCTGGTGGGCATGTTAGTCACCATGCCTAGCATTGTTGTATGTGGTTACCGGGATCGAACCTGGGCCCTTGTGCTTGCAAGGCAGGTGCTGGAACCACTGAGCTAAATCCTGGTCTTTGATGTATTAATTTTTTAAATATCAATATAATCGCCATGTTAAATTTGGGTGGCCATCCGGGTAAGATACCTTGGGACTAAAATGAAATTCAGCAAGTTAGAACGTGGAGGAAGATGCTCTATGTGGAGCTGCGGCTTGGAAGACTAACCCACATAAGCGTAGGCTAAACTCATAAGCTTAGGCAGTCAAGTATATTAACAGGAATTATTACTTCTGCAAAGGAGTAGTAATGAAGAGTACTGAACATCAATGTTAGAAATGAGGAAACTCTCAGCAGATGTCTCAAAATTTTCCCATTTGATATATGACTTCATAGTGGGGGGGTAAGGTCTGAGTACAAGTCATCAGTCTAACAGAATGGTTTATGGTGACTGAAGAAACAAACTAGAATCCAGTAGTTACTTGTTGAGGTTCAAGGCAGGCTCCCAGTTCTGCAGTTTGTATATGGGATGAGGTGATAAAAGTTGACAATGGAGGTTGAGATTTGTAGGCCTATTAACTGAGAAGAAAGTAAAGAGGCAGACTGAAGCCAGAAGATGGGTTAGGTCAGCCCGATATGACTGTGCAATTGCCTCAAGTGTATTCCTAGTGTATTGATCATGGGTTTGTTTTGAGATGAAGGAGCCTTTAAGTTTGAAGTAATCCAGCTGTCCATGCTGGATCAAGATCTGGAAAAACTGAAATTATCATGACATTGAGGTTGTAAACCCTTGTGTGGCTCAGCCTGCAGTTGTTGGAAAACTTCGATTAAGAAAAGGATGCAGTGGAGTATACAGGAGGTTTTATGCAATGTCTGTATTCTTGTGAACATTCTTTAATGATTTAGTGTTAATGTTCAAATGTAGTAGTCTGTTGAACTCCCTACACAGTACTAAATAAGTGGCTCTATAATATATTATCTCTTGCAGTTCACTACCTAGATCTACTCTTAGAAGCAATTTGATTTATACATTGCCTTATGCAACTCATGTTTTCCATTTTATCCTCCTTTTCATATAATTCCTTCTTCCTAGAATAACTCTTCTTACTTCTTTCCACATACTTGAAACCCTCTAAAACCCAGAACAATCATTCACTTTCTCTATATGCAGCACAAAGTAAATGCTTTATTAATGTAACACTTGAACCTAGTCAAAAAACGTTTGCTTGTCCTCCCTCTTCTTTGTGTACATTTTTCAAGATGACAGGTTGATTGACACTCTACATAGGGACTGTGCTAAGTATGAGAGAAGACTACATTTCTGTAACAAGTTCTAATCTGATCATTTCTTAAGTTATATGAATTGCTATATATGAGTGTAACAGTCTTCTTGGATGACTATGGAAAAATAAAATATATAGTAGGCAGCTTAAACAGCACGAAGTTATTTCTCAGCTTTATAGGGTTGGAAGTCTACAATCAAAATATGGCTCATCCAGTCCTTAATGAGGGTCGACCTTCTGGCATCTGTAGTTGTGTCCACACAGAGAAGACATGGGATTACCTGGAGCATCCTCCTCTTTTTGTTAATACAATTATTTAACCAAGGAGTCTCTACCTCATGACTGTACCTATCCCTAATGACCTTCCAAAGACTGTGTCTCCTAATTCCACTGTATTAGGAATTAATTCAAGTCCATGAATTAAGAGGAGAGACAAATATTCAGTCCCTAACGTTCCATTCTTGATCCCTTAAAATTCTCAAATATATAAAGTGAAAAAAAAAATCCAAGTCCAAAGACATACAAGTCACATTCCCATAGCTGGAACAAAATGCTTGACCCCTTCCCTAAAAGGAGGAGAAGCTCATTTTGGCATATGGTTTCAGACAATCGTTAAGTGACTGTAACATAAAAATGACATGGGGGAAAGGTGTGGCAGGGGAAGCTGCTCAACCGGTGGCACCCAAGACACAGAGAGAAAGGGAAGGAGTTGCTACAAAGATGCAACCTTCCAGGTCACATGTCAAGTGAGCCACCTCCTTCAAGTAGATGCAACTCTTAAGAGCACATTCTGCTATGTGACTAGGTCAACACATGAAGGTTCAGGTGATATTTTAGGTCTAGACCATAAAAATACCTTATCTCAATCAGATATGGGTAATGTTTCTGGAGCAGTTCATCCTGAAGCAAAATTCCTCTTTATTGTGAACTTGTGAAATCAGATAAGTTATATACTTCTACAGTGGTAGAGTATGTTTGTGATAGATATTCTCATTCCAACAGGGAGAGGAATAAGTAAGAATGAATGGATAACAAGCCTCAAGCAAGTGTAAACTTAGCAAGGGAAATATCATTTGATATTAAGGAGAAATGGCAGTAAATTTTTTGTTCACACTCTGCTCACCATGCCCACTAGGTTGCCAACATCACCCCATAGCATGACATCTCCTCTAGGTAGGTGGCACTAGGACTCTCTAGCCATATCCCTGGGCTTGGACACCATGGGCTGTCTGGACAGAAGCATCCCTAGTGATCCTTAAATCACCCTGTTGTCCTTCTGCCTTTGTGAAGTGTGACACACGGTCACGGATGAATAACTCTATGGTTCCATCTTACATAAACCTAAAATGCAGTAACTTTCATTTTATCCCACTTTTTCTGACACCTACAACTCAAACTGGCAGTATACTTCAGATATAACTCTACCCTTACTTTTTCGTGAAATGGATAATTATGCTCATGACACTCTTGTAAAAGTTTTCTTTGAAAAACAGATCTCCTGGGCTGGGGATTTAGCTCAATGGTTCCAGCACCTGTCTTGCAAGCGCAAGGACCGGTGTTCGATCCCTGGTAACCACATACCTATACTGGGTGTGAAGACTCACACCCAGCAGCAACCAGTACCACATACCACAGTGCCAGGCGTGGTGGCTCACGCCTGTAATCCCAGCACTTGGGAGGCAGAGGCAGGAGGATTGCTGTGAGGTGAGTTGGAGGCTGAGCTCAGGGCCAGCCTGAACTACAAAGTGAGACCCTGTCTCAAAAAACCTAAAAAAAAAAAAAAAAAAAAAAAAAAAAAAAAAAAAAAAAAAAAAAAAAAAGAAAGAAAGAAAAAGAAAAATAAATCTCCTCTCTCTTTTCTCTCCCCTCCCCCTCTCCCTTCCCATGCCTTACTTCCCCCTGTCCCCCCTCTCTTTCTGCCACATGCGTATACTGAGAATTTTCCAGATCACCAAGCTCTGGATCCTTTCTACTTAGTAATTCTATTTTCAATTTATCTTTCTCCTGTTTTATTTTATTTGGAAAGAGAAGGAAGCAAGCCATCATTTCTACACTTTGCTTAAAATATCCTCTACTGGATATCTGATTTTATTTTTTGCAATTTCTGCTTTCCCTGAAACACTGGGCCTGAATACTACTTGGCCAAGTTCTTCATTGATGATATTTATTGTGTCCTAAAGCTATATTTAGTTCTACAACTTTCTCTTTATTTACTATTTGACTATCAGTCTAATACCTCAAATCAGTTCAGTGTGCAGAAGAAACATTTGACAAATTCCAGTATCCATTTGTGATTGAGATCTTTTTTAGAGAACTAGGAACAAAGAAAACTTTTTAAAAACACCTACAATTAATATTACGCTTAATGATGACAAACTGAATATTTCCCTCCCTGAGATCAGGGGTTACTGAAATTTGTCTGATCTGTTCTTATGTGTTCAGTACCATAGAGTCTAACCAGAGCAACATAACAGAGAAAACAAAAGCAAGCTATTGATTCATCTTCAATATTTTCTATACATGAGAGACCTATAGAACCATTATTTTTAAAAGTCTAGTAGTAAATGTCTGCAGTAAATCTTTGAGCTGTCAGTGCACGCATGGCAGTTGTGTACACATTTCAGTCAGCAGCAGACTGCTGAGGTGACAGGTGTTCCATAAGATCATGTCACCCAGTGAGGTCGTGGCCATCTAGCTTGTGTAGGTCCACTTGGGGACATTTGGGCAATGATTAGGTGGCCTCATGACACACTTGTCATGTATAATGTGTGAGGGCTGCATGACTGTGCATTAATCAGCTGATTTCACATTAGCTAGAAGTGTCACCTACAGTGGCTTTCAGTCATAAATTTGTGACTGACGTACACGTTGAGGCTGTAGCAAATTGCTGCCAGAAATTGATGGAAAGGGTGATTCAGTCCAGGGAGAGTTTGAAAGTCAGATAAAAAGTACTGCCTGAAGGTCAAAGGGGAAGATAGTCTTTTTCTTCTGTGATGTCATCTTGGTGATTTCACCAGGCTGTAGTCTATAAATGTCCACCTTCTAATCCTTTTTATTGTTTTCTGTAATTCTCCTATTTTCTTTCCCTTGCTCCTTTTCTTTTACTATTGCTCTATCCAGTCTGCTCAGCTGTACTTAGACACTGTCAGTTGCTCAGTGTATCAAGTAAAACTGTCACATATGAGACATTTGCTCTATGATGTCACATCATAGAGGATGAACTGTACCAGAAACATTATCCACATCTGATTGAGATAAGGTATTTTTATGGTCTCGACATTTGCTCATTTTTGCTCTAGTAGTTATTCTCCATAATATAGATACAAGCTCTTTAATTTGGTTATATTATATAATAAATCCTGTTTTGTATATTAATTATTCAGAATACATATAAATGTCCTCACCTGCTATTAAGTAAAATTTTTTTAGGTACTGAGCTCATTTTCTCAGTGTTCCAGGCCCTCAGGGAGTCATTGTAAATGTGGACATGTTCTTCAGCATCCCATTTGTGGTGGCTTCGCTAGGAGAGGAAAGAAAAGAACCATGAATGTCAACTTTACTGATGAGTTACAAGTTGATGATGGTATGATGTGATGATATAATGGACTTAATAATCTTATATTAGTGAGTGAGAGAAGTTTTACTTAGCAGTGTCTTGTCCTCTGTAAGCAAGATAATGAAACTGGGTCCCAAATAAATAGGTCTAATGGGTGTCCTATAGGTGCCCATAGGTGCTTTACCATTTTATGAATTTTCTATCATGCTCATATTTCCAATACCATAACAAATTGAGGAAGAGAAAGACTATTGACGGCTACTCTATCCTAACATTGTTTTGAGATGTTTTGCTTCTTAAAAACCTCCTGCAGACCTGAGTTCTTCTACAATGTGTAACCCCTGTCAGTACTGGAAAGACCCCACTGGTGTCAATGTGCATGTATCATCTTGGTGCCAGAAATGTTTCCTGTGATAATAACAGATCATATATACCAAGCACCGACCATATGCCCAGTATTGTTTGTCCTTTTAATGTCTGGAATCTCTTCTAAAGCTCAGTAGTTTTTTCAGATGTGACAGTCTTTGTTCATTTTCTTTTATTTGCAAATGGTGGAATTAGAACAAATAAAGTTTAAGTAATGTACATAAGTGCATGAACTGACAAAGTAGAGATCTTCAACCTCTGCTTTTGGCCCCAGAGAACTCATGTTCTTAACTTCTGTGTTGTTGTGGCCACTGGCCATATCCTACTTGCTATCCTGAACTATTGGTAAGTATGTCATGTCACTTTTTAAAAAAAATCCTACCTGGGAAAGATTTGAAAAAAGAACTCTGTATTTACTTATGTTTGCTGAGACACCATACCCAACACCCAACTGAGAGGAGGAAAGATTTATTGCGGCTCATGCTTCAGTCCGTTCTTGGCTGGCTCCAAGGTAGGATGGCCTGGCATGAGGCAGGGCAGAGGGGTAGATAATCATGGTGTGAAGTCCAGGAAGCAGAGAACCTCAAGGAGAACTCCTGGAGAGAAGCCTTCCCAGGCCACACGCTCAGTGAACTTCCCTTTTGACCAGACTCCACCCCCTGACAAATAGGCAGTAAGCCCCCATTATCCATTCACCTTCCAAAAGCCCAGCCTATGACCGTATGATCACATGGGCCTCTAAGGAGATATCTGGGTCAAAAGCTGTTGAACTATATTGCAAATCTTCTGAAAGCAACAATCAGATAATCAGAGGCAATATATATCCCGAGTGATACACTTAGAAATGGAAATACAAACTGTTCTAGGGCTCATTGCACTATTTTAAGCAGGAAATTTATAGGAAACAGAAGGAAGAGCAAACCAATGATTTGGATTGGAAATGTACACTGTGCCTTTTCCTTTCCAGGTAGGCATCCGGTTAGTTTCCTACCTCATTGTTACCCATTGTAATCTTATCCAAAATTTTAAATATCTGCTCATCATAATGCTTTTGCACAAATGTGAATTAGAAACAATGTCTTCTTTCAGTCCAGTGTTTGCTGAATTGAATTGTTTTAAGATGAGCAAAAAACATACAGTTAACCTATTGAAAGTCAAGTGCCTCCCAACAAGTATATTTCCCTTTTCATGGGTCTCCAGATGGCAATTAG
Source organism: Petromus typicus (assembly GCA_004026965.1). Lineage (NCBI taxonomy): Eukaryota > Metazoa > Chordata > Mammalia > Rodentia > Petromuridae > Petromus > Petromus typicus. The sequence goes on along the minus strand of PVIR01010621.1, from coordinate 24,376 downwards.
CCAGAGAGAGATTAAAATATACTTTTTTTGTGTCTTGAGAATATTTATAATCTATATTCTGAAAGAGCAATGACTGAAGTAATTCGTAGAACTTCCACTCTTCAACTTTGTTACATGTGCTATCTGCTCTTTTTATCTTATCCTTGCTATTTTGGGCTATTTTATACACCCATATAATAGTTCACAAAAACGATCATTATCTGATGTGGACATTCATAATATTCTTCAGTTTTTTTATTTTATCTAACTTGCTTGCTTCACTCAAATATTCTAACTAGCAATATTCTAGAAAATCTCATGTCAGGTATTTAGACATATAATAGGATCTCAAGCAGTAAATAAAATTTATATCTGCATGCTATTGATCCCACCACTAGACCAGTTCCTGACTCTGATTTGATACAGGTGGGCCTTAAAGAGCTGGCTTATTTCCAAGCCATTTCTTATACAAACATTCCTGAAAAAAATCAGCCCAAGTTTCAATTATGGTGATTTTATTTAACTGACATCAAGAATGTTTTTGTTTTCTTTATTTCTGTCCAAATGGTCCATAAATACCTGACAACCTGTCCATGTATTCAAGAAAGAATAATGTTAATTGGGCTGTATCATTTTGTACAGAAAGAAGGATTTTTTATTTTATGTAATAAAAATATTTAATACTTTTTAAATAATGCAACATAGAAAACATTTGATCAATGATTTAAATGATTTTGAAGTCTACATTACAAAAAGAAAGGAAAAGCAATGTATAGGTCATAAATTGATAAGTATTCTATTCTATGTAGCTTTTCAGAACTTTTGATACTAAGAAATAAAACACATAACAAGTGTTATCTGATATTAAAGATGTTCCAAGTAGTTCAACTTACTAGCATTGTGCTTTAGCTTTTGGGGGACAGTATGTCCAAAGGTAATAGATGAAATCCTTTTGTTGTGAGAAGTATTACTGCTCTGCCCTACATTTCTGCTGACTCTTAGTTTAGAGTGGGCTGATTTTTAGTCTGCTCTAAATTCTTGCATCCAAAATTTCTCAATTTTTATTTGTTTTTTTCTTTAGATTTTTGTCCTTTTTCTGTCTTGCTTCTTTGCTAAGCGCAGGACTCAGACCTGGTTTCTAGTTTCTGATTCCCCAACGCTGTAACAAAACAAAATTATGCGTGTGCATGTCTTGGGTTTGAAGGTTAATATAAAGATTTTAAACTCAGAGCAAAAAGCAACAAATTAAAATGGTGTTTTCTTAAAACCTCTGGCTCTGCTGCCTCCTCATTGGCCCTCCTTTGCTTATTTGATAGCTGGTAGTTTTCCGCATTTCTCTTTCTCCTTCTATCAGATTCTTCTATCATTTTAATAAATTCAAATAACTGACCACCACATCTTAGTCATCCTTCAGCCCATCAATGAAAAACGTAGACAAGTTTTTCTGCTCCCTTAACGGAGGAGAACAGGAGGGGTGCTTCTAGCAAAGAAATCAACAAATAATAAATAATTTAAGTAGTTTATATACTTATTTCTTCATTTTTTGGCTTGGGATCAAACCCAGGGCCTCACACATGCCAGGCAAACTCTACCCCTGAGAGCTACATCCCTGGCCCATTGTCTCCTTTTTGTAGTAGGATGCAGAAAAATTCTGAGAAGTATATCATTCTCGGACTGCAGGGACCATATGCAGTTAAGAGCACTTGTGAGGTTATCTGGCTGCAGAACACTGACCACTCTGCTCGGCGCCGGTGGCCAGCAATCATTAAATCCTTGGACTGTTGCTGAGTAAAGTGACCCCTGATCCTACCGCTCTGGAAGGCGGAGGCAGAAGGAGCGCAAGTTTAAGCTCAGCCTGGATAACTTAGTGACTCCGTTAGGCTCTGATTCAAAAATTTCAAAAAATTTGTAAACAAAGTGTCTGGAGATTGCAAAAGGCAAAAAACAAACAAAAACCATCTGACTATCATTTCTGGCTATTTCCTATGAAAAATAAAGGCATTTACTGTAGCTTTCTGAAGTTACTCCAATACCTTATTTTTTGAATTCCTTCTTACTTTTGACTCATTTCATATTGTTTCTCTTGCTGTGCATCACAGATTGTTAATAATTATGTCTTAAAGAAATAAAAGTATTTGCAAAAGTACACAGTAGAGTATCATTTACTTTCTTTTTTTTCAATTACAATTACAGATGTATGTGATTGATTTCTTAGTGGCACAATGATCAGAATTGTAAGTCCTAGGAAACATTTAGTTATTTCCGTGCTTCTCTGCAATTTTTTAATAAACAAAAAAACCCTCAAAATTGATCTTAGTTATTACTGTGTTGAAACAAGAAATAAACAGATAAGTAACTCAGTGTAGGTAACATATTCAAGTATAATTTTGGTTTAGAATCACATTTTAGCTGATTTTCTCTGGTTTAGTCTATACTTCCCAAAATGAGCTTGGGAATACCTTGATCATATATTATGTATCTCATACTGGCAGTCTGACTCCTAGAATATTTACTTCAAGTTTATGTGATTGACTCTGTTTATATCTGTAGAAAGTTTGAGCCTAATTTCCAGTCTATAAACTTACTTCTAAAAAGAAAATATTTTCTCAAAAAAAGATCACCTCTTGATACTTATAAAATGAGAAACCAGAACTTCTTAATTTTTTAGAATTGGGAATGTTGGACAAAGATGAGTGCAATTTTATATAAAACTAATAACCCTTAGAAGTATTTATTTAAAAAAAAAACCTGCTCCTTTGCTGCTGCCAACAGATGCCTGTGCTGCTTATTTTGTGAATGGAGTTGGGGTCGGTATCATGATAGTAGAAAAACAGTAGAAATGCGAAAGTTTTTTCAAAGCTCTTATTTAACCTTTGAAATGGAGTAAACACTTTTTAATTCCATTTGGGAGCTCAAATGAACACTGAAGAAACTTCAAGTAGAGTCATGGTGCACAATTAATTACAGTGTGTCCTGCTTCTCTTTTTTCATTTTGGTGTTTTGTTTTGTTTTTGTACAGGGGATTAGACCTGTCACCTTGTGTTGAATGAGACAGGTGCAGGAACCACTGAACTAAATCTTCAGTCCAGAAATAAATATGTACAAAGTTTCACTATGTAGTTGAGATTGGTCTTGAACTCACTGTGTAGCTGAGGCTGGTCTCAAATTCATAGCAATCCTCTTACCTCAGCCTCCATAATGGTAAGAGATGGCCTGTTGTCCTGGCTGTTAAAGATTACAACATTTATTTTCTTTTTTTAAAATTGATTTTATTGTTACATCTAATATATACAATATGTTCATATTCAACATGGAGAATTTGTGCGAGTATGTGAAATATCTTGATTCTCATTTTTCTCCATTCTTTTGCCTTGCCTACAACCCTCCACCTCCTATATAAATAAGCTTTGTTTCTTTTTTGTAATATCAGTATTTTTGTTCCCTTTTTTACTTATCCCTACCCACCTTGTTCCCTTTTCCTTTGGAACATTTTCTTCCTATTTCATAATACCTATCATGCATTTTGGAACTCATTTATACCTTCAGTTTCTCAGATTAGAGAAGTTATACTGTATTTACTCATCTGTGTCTTATTTATTTCACTATGAGGATGTCTTCAAAGTACACCTATTTGGCTGAGTAGTATTCCATTTTATAAAAGACCCACATCTTCTTTATCCATTCTTCAGTTGGTGAGTATTTGGGTTGTTTCCAAGATTTAGCTGTTCCAAACTTGGCTGCTATAAACATGGGTCACATAAATCATTATGATATGAATCTTTTAATTCTATCAGGTATATAATATCTAGGAGGAAAAGAGCAGGATCACATGAGACCACCCATCCCAGTTTTTTTGAGGAATCTCCACACTGATCTTCTCAGTGGTTGCGCCATGCTACATTCCCACCAACAGTGGAGAAGGGTTCCTTTCTCCTGCTCCCTCACCACTTTTTGTTGTTGGTTAATTTTGTTATAGTACCCATTCTTTCTGGAGTGAGATATTTTTGTATCTGCATCTTTTGAATGACAAGTGATGTTGAATAATTTTTCGTATATTTCTTGGCTGCTTTTACTTCATCTGAAAAGTAGCTGTTCATTTCAGATGCCCATTTTTGAACTGGGTCTTTAAATATGGTGTATCTTATTAATTAAACTTCTTTATATACTTTAAATAGTAGCTCTTTGAGATACAGCTGGTAAAAAATTTTTTCCTATATTATATTGCTCTGTTGGTGGTTTCTTTTCCTGTGCAAAAGCTTTTTAATAAGATAAGTTCTTAGTTGTTGATTCTCTCAGCTAGTTCCCAGGGACCTGAGATTTTTTTCATGGTCTTTCCCTAGAGCTCTACCTAACCTGTTTTCCAGCAGGTTTAGTGTTTCTGTTTTAATATTTAAGTCTCTAATCTATTTTGATTTTAGTTTGGTGCATGGAGAAAGAAATAGGTATAGCTTGAGTCTTTTAAAGGTTGAAAACTCGTTTTTCCAGCACCATTTGTTTAAGAGGCTATCTTTCCTCCATTGAAGGTATTTAGCTCCTTTATCAAAGGTAAGGTGGCTTAAGGTATCAGAGGTGTTTTCTGCATCTTCTAGTCTGTTCCACTGAGGTTTGCGTCTGTTTCTTTGCCAGTACAACACTGTTATTTTTTAAAATTGTGAAATAGGTACATTTTATATACATATCATGATCACACACAACACTGAAAATTGGTACCAGTATATGACTTGACTTGATTTTCATTTTTTTCTCATTCCTCTACACACACTACAACTCCCACCCCCTATATATATGAGCTGTTTCCATTTTTTTATTGCTATCATAGTTTTTTCTTTCCCCTCATTACTTACACCTACCTACCCCATTTCCCTTTGAATAGTTTATGTTGAACAGTATCTAACATACATTTTAGAACTCAGTTACATTTTCAGTTTCTTAAATGCAGTGGCTTTGTAGTGTAGTTTCAAGAGGGCATTGTGATACCCCTTGCCATGTACTTGTTGACTAGAATTGCTTTTGTGATTCTAGGTCACTTGTGGTTCCAGATGAATTTTTGGATTACTTTTTGTAGCACTGTAAAATGTTTTGTTGAGATTTCAATTGGGATTGCTTTTTATCTATATAGTAGTTTTTGTAGTATGGCCTTTTTGATAATATTGGTTCTTCCTACCCAGGAACAAGGGATGCCTTTCTGTTTTCTGATATCCTGTTGAATCTCTCTTTTCAGAGTGCTGTAGTTTTCAAAGTAGAGGTTTTTTTTTTTTTTTTTTTTTTTTTTTTTTTTTTTTTTTTTTTTTTTTTTTTTTTTTTTTTTTTTTTTTTTTTTTTTTTTTTTTTTTTTTTTTTTTTTTTTTTTTTTTTTTTTTAGGTTTTTTGAGACAGGGTTTCGCTTTGTAGTTCAGGCTGGCCCTGAGCTCAGCCTCAAACTCACATCACAGCAATCCTCCTGCCTCTGCCTCCCGAGTGCTGGGATTACAGGTGTGAGCCGCCATGCCCGGCACTGTGGTATGTGGTACTGGTTGCTGCTGGGCGTGAGTCTCCATGCCCAGTATGGTATGTGGTTACCGGGGAATCGAACCCGGGCCCTTGCGCTTGCAAGACAGGCGCCAGAACCACTGAGCTAACTCCCCGCCCCCCCCCTTTTTTTTTTTGAGACAGGGTCTCGCTTTGTATTTCAGGCTGGCCTTAAGCTCAGCCTCCAATTCACATCACAGCAATCGTCCTGCCTCTGCCTCCCGAGTGCTGGGATTACAGGCGTGAGCCACCATGCCCGGCACTGTGGTATGTAGTACTGGTTGCCGCTGGGCATGAGTCTCCATGCCCAGTATCATATGTGGTGATAACTGGGGATCGAACCCGGTCCTTGTGCTTGCAAGACAGGCACTGGAACCACTGAGCCAAATCCCTGACCCCTTCAAAGTAGAGGTCTTTCATAGCCTTTGTTAAACTGATTCCTAGATATTTCATTTTTTTGGGATGCTAACGTGAAAGGAATTGATTCCCCATTTTCACTCTCAGTGACTCTGTTGTTTGTGTATACAAAGGTTATTGATTTTTGACTATTGATCTTGTATCCAGCTATGCTACTAAATCTGGTAATTAAGTTGAGCAGTCTTTTGGTTAAGTTTTTAGGATCTTCAATATAGTGTCATGTATGTGTGTCATCAGCAAATAACGGCAGCTTAAATTTTTCTTTTTCTAACTTTATTTCTTTTATTTCTTTCTGTTGCCTAATTTCTGGGGCTGTTTCCAAAACTATATTGAACAGGAGTAGTGATGGCAGACATCCTTGTCTTGTTGATGATCTTAGTGTGAAAGATTTCAGTTTTTTACCATTTAGTATGATGCTGGCTGTCAGTTTCTCAGAAATAGCTTTTATCAGGTTCAGATGTTCCAATTTTCTGCAAAGTTTTCATTATGAATGGATTTTGCTGAATACCTTTGCTACATCTAGTGGGATGACCATTTGGTTTTTGTCCTTGAGTCTGTTAATATAGTGTATTACATTTATTGATATATGGATGCTGAACTACCCTTGTATCCCTGGGATGAATCCAACTTGGTCAGAGTATATGATCTTCTTGATGATACTCCTATAATAATATAGAAGAAAGAGAGAGTAGGGAGAACTGAAACACACAAGTTTCAGGGAACTGATATTGACCAGAAGAAAAGAAGATGAAGAAACAAGATATTAGGGGTACCCAGCAGCAACTGGCAACCAGAAAACTGTTTTCCCTCTCCTGAAAAAATAGGAGCATTTAAGAGAAGAAAAAAACCCCAAAGTCAGACAAACTCAGCAACAAGAAAGTAGAGAAATGAAGAATAAAAGAGAGGGCAGAAAATAGAGAAAGAAAGAAAATGAAAATGGAAAATTTAAAAAGAGAACAGAGAACTACTACAACAACAACAATAAAAACAAAAAATAGTATCAAAAGGCCCTTCAAGGTGCGGACTTGCTGTTTCCTGTAAACAATATGGATAGTAGTATACAAATAGGAGTTAACTAGTCAGGAGACAGCCTTAATCATTTCAGACTTGGAGACTCTGCTGGGTTTGACTTCCTTATTTTTTTATTGAGACTAATTTACAGTGAAATTAGAAGAGATATTCATCTGTAGGTTTTGTGCTACCTTTTTTTGATTTTCATATCAACATAATAGTAGCCATATAAAACGAGTTGGGGAAATTTTCCACCTTTTCTGTTTTCTGGAAAAGCTTGTAATTTTTTTTTTTTTTGAGGGGAGGTGGAAAGTATGCTCTTGCTAAACTGCCTGATTTGGCCTCAAAATTGGAATCCTCTGGTGTTCATCTCTTGAGTAGCTGGGATTTACAGGCATGCACCACCTTGCCGGGCATTTTTTTCTTCAGTCCTCATAAATGGTTGGTAAAATTCTCCACTGGAAACCTCTGGGCCTAGAAATGTTTTTGAACTCTTTCAGGAGATTTGAAATTATAAGTTGAATTTCTTGAATGGCTACAGAACCATTTGGATTGTCAGTTTCATCTTGACTGTGTCTGGATGGTTTGTGGTCTTCGAAAAATTGGTCCATTTATTTCTAATTTACAAAATTTATGAGTATGAAGTTGTTGAAATATACCTTCTAATCGATTTAGTATCCAGAAGGTCTCTAATATTCCTGATTTTGTTCCTAAAGTGATGTGTATCTGCTTTGTTTTTCTTGTGACTGCTATGCTTAAAACTTATCAATTTTACTGATTTTTTAAGAAAGCAAAACTCTTCGTCACTTTTCACTACTATAACTACTCCCTGAGGTTCCTGTGTTCAGCTGAATGAGCCTCTGTAGGGTTGAAGGTGCAGCCACCCTTGCCCCAAAGTGAGTCCAGGGTCTGGCAGGTGGCGCTGTCCCACAGACTCCCTGATGGTTGTAGCCCGAGACTTTCTTTATTGTCCCAGTGGGCGCTTTTTCAAATCCAGAGTGGGAGCTGGAGTGCTGGGCCACGATACAACAATCTGGAGGACAGAACCTGGGATGCAACGTGGTGACCCTGTGGCTGGTGCTCTTGTCAGGGCAGACGCAGAACTTAATCTTTTTTTGATGTAGCCCTGGCCACTGGCACAAGGCTTCTCAATCCCTTGGGGCAGTGAGTCGAGCTTCCTCGCTTGACTGGCACCGATCCTCTGTCCTCTGTCTGGAACCAATTTACGTATGTTGAGAACAGCAGGGCTGACGTCCATTGTGACCACTGCTCCACTCCATTAGCCTGTTTCTCCGTGGGGACCTGTGGGCCTTAGAAGTCACCAGTCGTCCACAGGTTCGGTGCTCTTCCCTCATCGAGAGGCCCAGCTCAGGGAGAACGTTCAGTCCTTTTCATTAAAGTGCCCCACCCCACCCCATTCTCTTCCTTTCTTGCCTCAGATCCTTGTTGGGTCTTGGGGACCCAGTTGCCTCCTTTTTTTTTTTTTTAACTCAAACTGTTATATTCCAGTTGGGGAATGGTAAATTAAAAAGAGATTCTTCCTTTGCTGTTCATCACACTGCAACCTTCACAGGAGTCCACAGCGTTTATTTTCTTTCTTTTTGTACATTTTATCACCTCTGGAATCAGCCTGTTCCTGTGCATGGAAATCTGCAGAAAAATTGTCAGCATCTTGGAGTGATTTCATACAGTGCTGTGTTTCTGACATCCCCTTCTGTATGAGGAAGAGTTTGTGTGGTGAAACATGATTACTCATCACTTTGAATTAAACATATTTGGAAGATCTGGACCTGAAATGTAGACAAGCTTTAACAAATTTGTTTTTTTTTTTACATTTTATTTTTATAGGGGCTCAAAAGTGGTATAAAATAAAGATGTGCATTTAAAATTCCTATTCAAATCATCTGACTTAAAAAATGCACAAATAATCTGAACAGATGCTCTCAAAAAAGAAAAATCAATACCCAACCATATATGAACAATGCTCAATGTCAGCTTTAATCAGAGAAATGCAAATCAAAATATAAGGAAATTCACACCAGTTGGAATGGTTATAAAAATAATACTGATGAGGACATGGAGAAAAAGCAGCTCTCCTTACTGTCTCTCCTATACTCACATATATGTGTATTTATAGATAGACACACACAATGTGCAAAACCCTTCCAAATGTCGAATAGAGATGACGAGAATCCAGAATGGAGAAGGACATTGATAAAACGGGACTCAATTTCAGAAATGTGCACTGTGTGAATGCATCACCTCTGACTCCATTAATGTGTACCAGTAATACATATTGATCATAAAACAAAATTTAAACACCCCTTCCAAAAACACTGAGTTATAACTTTTTGAAGCAGATCTCTCTTCCTTTATATTGTATAAGTTAATGGCATCCTTAAAATAAATATGGTGATCCTGATATGGAAATAGGTTGTGGGATTATAGAATGCTTGGACTGGGTGATGTAAAGAGATTTTTCTTGTTGCTATATCTTGTAAATAGTTGATATGAATCATACTATATCAAAGGAGGCATTAAAAGATTTTTAAGGCAGACTGAATAATAAAATTGAATAAAATTTAAAATTTCCTTTCATTCCATAAATAACATTCTTCCTGAGAACTGCTTCCTAAATATGCCTTTCAAAAGCAAACTTCAAAGTCTCACTTTGGGCTATAAGTAAACTACTTTGTCTTGTTTATTATATAGACAGTCATCTTTGAGGGTTTTAAGTTTATTTCAGGAGAGGAATTAACACTCTACAAGTTTATGTTTAAACTTGATACTGACTGATTATCTCTCTTAAAATGTAATAGACATAATAAATGGCTTGAAACACTCAATATTTTCAGAGTATTTCACATTACCAGTACTTGATGGTTATTATTTTTTTAAAAATTATTCTTATCCCCTTTTCTGAAAAGGGAACCAAAGTTGCTTACAAGTCATTTCACCAACTATATTTACTTCATGTCTATGATTTAATATTGTTAAATGAATACAGTGACTCCATTTTCCTTTGCCCAAGGAAGAGTTATCTTATATTAGTAAAATTCCTAGGTAATGAAAGGATAGCTATTTAAATGCCAGACCTAACTTTTTTTTTTGATTTATTATAGAAATATTCCCACAATACACCTTTCTCTTCATTAGAGAACGCAAGAAATTGAAGCCTTATAGCTAGTCTTACTCAGGAAAGGAAATGCTTCCTTGTTGGCAGGGCTTTGGCTCAGGGAGGAGGATGGGAAGTCAGATATATTTAGTGGGCATGGACTGCATTCAGACTGATAGACTTTCAGCTTTCCCCAAAGATGTAGAACTCTGAACAGCACGATTGACTGATTTGTTCTGAATATCCACTGTAGAAGCTACTGAGGCCTTCTGCATCTCCATGATAGTTACCACCGCAAATACAGGATTCTCAAATGTCCCTTCCTTCTCAGAGGCAGGTCTGTCACCTCACCACACAGCTTAAATTAAGTATCCCTTTGCTCTTTGATCTTTCTTTTTAGTCAGGAGAGACTCCATCTACATTTAGGCCTCCAAATCAGAAACCTTAGTATCCTCTGTGTTTTCTCAGTTTTCTGTCTTCTAGGTAGGCCAGTCAGCCATACCTTAGTCAACTTTCCCTTGGGCAGTTGGGAAGCTAGCCTGTCTCACTACTGTGGGTTTATTTTTACAGATTTTATTTCTATATTCTCTTTATAAAACCTGAAAACCATTTTCCTTATTGGGAAAAATTTTTGTTGTCTGTTAGCAAATTGTTCTTTCCCCTCAACCAATAGGTTTCTTCATTTCCTGTCTTTTCTCATCACTTCAAATATGATGGAAAAGTACTTTATATTGTCCTATGTATTTTTCACAAGTCTTAGTTTATTTTCAACATAGCACTTTTGACACAGATTTAAAACATACTATCCATATGGTTTTGTATGTTTTAAAAAAATTTTGCACTATATTGTGTTTTTCCATTTAATTAAATATATTCTGAAAACATAGTATTCAATGTCTGCTTAATAGCCTATCTTATTTAATAATTTCCTATTTGGGGCTTTTTGGGTTAAGTCCAACTTGTTTTTGCTTGTTTTGCAATTTTAAACAATGCTTCTGTGAACTTCTTGGTACATAATTCTTTGCCCAGATTTCTGATTATTTCCTTATGCAGTACTCTAACCACCAAATACTGTCCATCTCATGTGCTCAGGGACTCAGTAGTCAATAGCACAATGACTATCTTCATCACTGCACATTTTCTAGAGCTTAATCTTTCAGTATTGCTTATTTCATAATTGAGAAGACAGGTATTATATTCAGGAAGTCCTGTAGGTTGTATTGAGGAATTTCTCATAGAACTGTGTCAGGGCACTTGGCAATCCAGAAGATTCTTTGTTCATATTGACTGCTTTGGCCTAGTATGGATGCTGGTACAGCTGACTTGCTGGCCCTAGCTATATTTTCGTGTAAACTCTGTCAAAGTACAGGCAGAAATAGCTTCTGCTCTTTCTCGAGTCTATGGCTTGGGCTTTCTGTAGTTCTCAGGTAGAATAATGTGTCTCTGAGCCATGATGGTGGCAGAGGTATTTGAAGTTCCTTTCAGAGTGGGTCACTTTATACTAAAAATCAAATCTTATTGTCCTCACTGGCTCTGAGCACTGTGGTATTTCTGTGCAATGACAGCAGATCACTAGAACAGCAGTGATAGTTAACAGTGTTGCAACTCTGTGTCCTTAGAATACAAGCGACATTTAGCATCTGTGCTGACGTTAAGAAGACACTGGAATGTGCACGCTGTCCCCATGACTCAATTTTAAGCGTAGAAGCGACAGAGAAAATTACTGAAAAATGATTTTATAAATGAACTCTGGGGCTATGTGTAGATGAAAAGGAGCATGTGATGTAGTTTACATTTCAAGTAACAGGAAACAGTCTGGGATGATCTATAAGAGCCGCTACAGGCATTCTTGAGTACAAGCAATATGCTAGAGACCTTGTTCCAAGGTCAGAATGAAGCTGTTAAAGTAGCTGATTGTCTTAGTTTGCCTTGGGGGCCATAACAAAATATCACCTACTGAGTGACTTAAACAAAAGAAATGTATTTTCTCCCTGTTACAGAGGCTGGAAGTTCAGATCAAGCCCCATAGGGTCATTGCCTGGTGAGGGCTCCTTGCTTTGCCTGTAAATAGCATTTTCCTCCTGTGTTCTCACAGGTACAGAGAGATAAGTCTTCGGTGTTGCTTTGCTTGACATAAAAGTATCAGCCACATCTGATCAACACGCCATAGGGATGATTTTGTTTTACCTCAGCGACCTCCTCGAAGCACTTATCTCCAGTCACATGAGGCTTAGAACTTGATGTGTAAAAATTTGAGAGACAGAATTCAGTTCTTACTGGGTATGCACACAAAAGGGAATTCCAAAGAGAAAAGTGGAATCCATCAGAAAGGAGAGTTGGTGGCCATGAGCACAAACACCAGTGGGCGAGGGTGGCTTGGGCGCTTGGTATTAGTGTTTGAGGATGGCCAGTGGCACCACAGTGTGTTCTCTTTTGATAAAATGATTTTGAATGAGGAAAATTACGTAGAGCAATTTTGTTGAGTGCATGTCAAAATGAATTATAACTGTTTATTAGAAACATTTGCTTTCCACTTATTCTAGCTCTTCCTTTCTTTCAGGAAACATTTTGTTTTCTTCTTTACTAATTAATATTTTAAACAAAGTTTATGACTTTGTTTTACTTATATTTGAAATCTTCAATATATTTTACATTCCTGCAGGAATATTTCCAGAAGCATGTGTTTATGATGATAATTTATGAAAACTTTGATAACCAATTTACAAAATAAAATATTCATGTATTGTTTTATATATAGAAAGCATTTATGTTTGCTGTGTTTTGTGTTTACTTTTCTACTGATTGAGAATCTAATCCTGGCCCATTACATTCAGAAAATGAGGGACCACTTTTCAACATTCAGACTCTTCTTGCCAGGTGGCTTTGGAAGTGCTCCCAGTGATGCTCATTGTCATAATGCACTTCACCATTCCGTCCTGAATGAGGTCATTAGGGAATGCCATTATTTTCATTGTTTCCTAAATTACAAATTTAAAAAAAAACTTCTGTTTTGTTTCTCTTATATAATCTTGTCCTAATTTATTCAGGACGTGGTTTCTCAGTCGTACATGGATATGCGCACAACACACAAACCAAAACATGCAACATTCCTTAACATCACAGAGCTGCAGGAGTTTCTAAGTGCTGACTTGGTTGTGGGTGGTCAGGAAGCATGAAAGGCTTTCTTTCAGGACAAGGGGATATCTAAAGGGCAGATGAACAGGAAGAGACCTCTAAAAGTCTCTCCACAAATTCATAAGGGAATTAAGAAAGCATTTAAGTGCTCTTGTGTCTTCTTTACTACTTCAAAAGACTAAACAGAAAATTGCAGTTGTTTCAAAAAAGGAATTATATAAGGAGAACCCCAAATTGTCCTTTAATCACATAATCAACAAATATGTATGATACTCACACACTATCCAGTAGTGAGAGCATTGGATATATAGTTATGAAGAAGATGGATATGGTCCTTGTCATGAAGTCAAAATCCTTGTTGGAGAGATAACTGTTAGGCATTTACAGAGCTCATTTTAAATTATCAAATATCATCAGTATAATGAAGAACTATACTACATGTTTCTATAAAAGTCTCTTTGCACACATTAAAGGCTCCATGAAATCCTCTTGGGGCTTAAGATCACATCTTGGCTTTAATGACAGGAGGAAATATACAGAGTGGAAGAGATTGTTTCAACAAGAAGATCCTCATACACAGTGTCCTTGAGACAGCAAATTGACTGGACAGAACTATGAGTTGGGAAGGAAAGAAGTGAGCTGTCACTTTTCTAAAAAAAAAAAAAAAAAAATCCCCTTCCACTACCAAAACACTTTGAGGCAAAAGTATTTCTCTTTTAAAATCAAGCATTTTTTTCAAAGTGTGAAATCAATTTCATTTGGTTATTTGAAAAGTAAATATCACCAAGTAATTTGGTTTGTGCCTAATGGGTTGGGAGAGGGAAGGGATATTAAGTGAGGGCCACATATAGAATGATGTCACTTGTCTACAGAAAGATACAGCAGATTGGGGTCTAGAGTCCATGCTAGGGCCCTGGGAATGATATTCAATAGCATTCAGCGAACAGGCAGAGAATGAATATGAGTTAGATTCTAGTCAGCAGTTGGCCTCGAAGTTTCAGCTTGTCTCTCTGCAGTGCCCATATGAACAGGAAGAACAAAGATCTGGTCCTTGAATTTCTTTCTCTTTCCTACTGGGTGGCCTTTAGACTCCAGGTGTGTGCCAGACATTTTTATAAATAAGGATAATTACAATTACAGCTGCTCTGGGCTAACTGGGCCTTCTTGAGACTGAAGAATAGATGTTTTTCTTATGTAGAAAAACACCACCACCTACTAATGAGAGTAACTCAAAACAAGATCCAATGCTACTTTGTAGTCACAAGAGTTTATTTGTCTGTTTGTTTTGCTTGTTTGATTTTTAGCACTAGGGATCAGTCCCAGGGAAATTGTATCATTGAGCTATATTCCCAAGCCCTTTTTATTTTTATTTTGATACAAGATCTCACCAAGTTGCCCAGGTTAGCTTCATATTTGCAATGCAGCTTCACAAGTAGATGGGATTAAAGGAATCAGCATTGTATCTGTCTCAAACACTGCTTTTTGTTGTTTGTTTTTTATGTATTTTTGTTTTTTGAGACAGGGTCTCCTTTTGTAGTTCAGGCTGGCCCTGAGCTCAGTCTTGAACTCACAGCAATCCTCCTGCCTCTGCCTCTCGAATGCTAGGATTACAGGTGTAAGCTACCACGCCTGCCACTGTTGTATGTGGTACTGATTGCTGGTGGGCGTGAGTCACCACGCCTAGTATTGTTGTATATGGTTACCAGGATCGAATTGGGCCCTTGCACTTGCAAGGCAGGCGGTAGAGTCACTGAGCTAAATTCTCAGCCCTCAAACACTATTTTTTTAAAGCTCAATAAATTAGGTACTTCTCTGGGAAAGTGAGTTTATAATCTTATTTCAATTGTTCTTAATTGTGATTTGTATCCTAGGACGGTGAGATTTGATAGGCTATATTACTGTTCACAATTATAATTAACCTATCTTCTTTATAAGTGGCTTATAACTCCAAACCCATTGCCATGTCCTTTACCAGCTTCTTGATTTAGAGAGAATATGTTTTCCTTATGATTTTGGATTTAACTAGGTAATTTTCTCTGGCCTTGAGAATGTAAACAGATCTGATTATGGTACATTCAACCAGAGGCTTTAAATAAAATTCTAAGGATTAAGTCAGCCACTTCTTTTTCTCCTCAGACACCCAGTGGGTCCCTTTCCTGTGGGGCTGCAGCCTCAGCCTGAGTGATAAAAACGACCTGGTGCTGTGAATCAGGCAGAGTGCCTGGAGGTGCATGTGACCACTAACTGCTCTGTGACACATGGACAAGATTGAAATACTCCGTTTTTATAAACCCATGAAATCATATGACTGTCATGTGGCCAAGCCAAATAGCTCAGAATGTGATTTTTAGAGTACTATCATCATAAAACACTTAAAATACACGGCATAGATTCTGGGGTCTAGAGAACTATCAGTGAGAAATCTTATTAGAGGCTTGAAAATCAGTAAGACATCACATTTGATAGCAAGACTTTTAGTACAACTTATGTGAGATTACTGGAAGTCTAATATGCATACCCTAAAGGCTTCCTGGAGAAAGGGTCTGTAATGTTATTGCGAATTGTTTCTTGGAAACACTATTTGGTGAGGAGAATGAGAGGTAAGTGATTGGTCTAACATGGTGGTTGTGCTGAGAAACTGATGTTGGGGCTGAAAATCAAACTCCCTCTCTAGCTGGTTAAAGTTTTGAGCCACAGAAGCTACTTCAAATCAAAATGAAGACTCAATTAAGGTCAAAATCCAAACTTATGCCAACTGCACAAATGCATTTTATTGAATTAGTGTGTCTCTCAGTAAATCATTTCAGTTGCTCAAAATTGCAAGAAAAATAAACCAAAGGAAGGATTTCATGAAGAGGAAAGGAATTCCTTGGATTTGGTAGTGAGAGCAAGACTGAGACCTCCAAGGTTTCTGCTTTAAGTGACTGAAACCTTTAAGATGTCTTCGGCGTGTTGTGAGTAGATCACGTGTACAGAGGTATCCGAGGGGGTATCTGTGGGGCAGAAGTGAACTAAGGTACAGTCTGTTTACAGTTCCTCACATCCCCCAAGCAATTGAGTTATGTGCCAGTGCTGATTGCTGTGTAACTTTCTTGCTGCTCTGAGAAGTGTGTATATTTTCACTTTGTACTCTGGCTATGTGCTTACTGTGTCCAGTGGAAGTTGATATACAATAAGGATACAAGAATACAAGAACTGTTCAAGAATACGATTGAAAAAGATGGTGGATATTTAAATTTAAACAATTTGTTACAGTAAAACACATTGCCACAAGTCCCCCTGAAATATTCCCCTCACTTCAGACCCTCTTAACCCATCATTCTTGATACTTCTTGCAGCACTTCTGAAAGTTTGTCGTTAGTTGCTTCATTGAGGCTGTCATAGATATCTTGAATCAATTCAAAATGTTGAACTTTCCTGGTCTTTTTGACTTTGGGGCACAGATGCTAGATCTAATGAAGAAGATGGGTGAAGCCACAATGTCATGTTCCATGAGCCGATGGTACTGCAGCACTCACCATATTTTGAACACATCTTGTAAAGACACTCCTGGGAGAACACTTTCAGGACTGCTTCAAAAAATGGTCAGAATGTTGGGATAAATGTGTTCATATTCAAAGAGATGAGGGGTTGTTGAGGGGAAGCAATGGTGATGCGTCTTTGACTGTAATAAATTATTAAAATGTAAGCATTCTTGGAGCCTGTCTTATATGCCGTAAGAGGAGAAATGTCAAGTTCCCTTGAGAGTTGGCCACTTGCTTTACGCTCTACAGTGTTTTTGAGACAGTCTCATGAGGAGCTACTTCTTTACATCAGAAACAGAGACAATCAGGCAGTTGAGCCTGAGCTACTAAGGTGCAAAAGGAACAAATCAAATGCTTACCTAGTAACCCGCCAAGGTTTTGGGTTATTATACAGAGTTTCAAAACTGACAGATATTTTTTAAATGATTTGTTTGGCTCCATGAGTGCACTCTTGCTATCTAAACCAAAAGCAGTTCTGAGAGAATATTTATATATTCATTGCTAGTAAATAAAATCCTGCATATTCTCTATTATTACGTTTTTGTTTTGTTTGTTTTGAGACAGGGTTTCACTTTGTAGTTCAGGCTGGCCCTGAGCTCAGCCTCAAACTCACATCACAGCAATCCTCCTGCCTCTGCCTCCTGAGTGCTGGGGTTACAGGTGTGAGCCACCACGCCCGGCACTGTGGTATGTGGTACTGGTTGCTGCTGGGTGTGAGTCTCCACGCCCAGTATTATATATGGTTACCAGGGGATCAAATCCAGCCCTTGCACTTGCAAGACAGGTGCCAGAACCACTGAGCTAAATCCCTGGCCCTATTATTACAATTTAAACATAAAATTTAATTTGAATAAAGTCAATGGGAATTAGACAAAATATTTTAATTGTGTGTACTGGTACATTTTAGATATACATTATGATCACATTCAGCATTAAAAATTTGTACCTGTACTTAATATACCTTGATTCTAATTTTTCCCATTCCCCAGCTTATCCTATAACCCCTTCCCTATGTACATAAACTTTGTTTCCAGTTTTTATTTTTACCATCAATGTTTTTCTTTTCCTTCTCTATTTTTCTATCCCCTTTCCCTTCTCCCTTTGAACAGTTTCTTCCTACTTCATAATAACTATCATGTATATGAGATCCAGTCAGATTTTTATTTACTTATTATATTCTATAAGGAATAATTAAAGCCACTAGGCAAAATCCAGAGGTAGATCAGCACTTCACATTAAAGAATAGGACCGTGTGCTTATGTACATAGAAAACTTCATATTACTTTAAATCAAACTTTATAGAAGAATAACAATTAGTAAATATACAGCTAGTAAGGAGGAAGATGTGAATAAACACCTAAGTCACATTTTAGACGATTTTTAAAGTTAAAATACTTTTCTCTGTTTCATATCCATTAAACTCATAGATCAGATGTAAATATTTACCGAAGACAGTTCAGTGATTTAGTATAAATCCTGATTATTGGATTTTAAAGGTGGCAAGAGAAAGTATTTCAGTGACACTAGCAATAATAGTGACAGCTTGGGGGGGCATGTAGCTCAATGGCACCTAGCCTGCCTGGCAAATGCTAAGATTCTGAGTTCAATCCCCAGTTCTGCCAAAAAAAAAAAAAAGTATAATCTTGGAACATGATCTTTAAGGGTAAAAATTTAATTTTAGTCACAATGGCTGTGACCAAGCTGCTCAACACTCCTGTCAGAGTGTTTGGTACTATCGTTGCTCAGTGACAAGAGAGTTCATTTCACACAAGGTCACCAGTGAAATCCACCTAGAATCTCTGCAAAGTGTCTTCCTTGCATCTTTCAACATCTCTGTGTCTCCTTAGGAAAACTAGAGGAAAAAAACAACACAAACAAATAGTGGATAGTCAGACGCATAATAAATACTTGGGATTATTAAAGAAAAGAGATGACAATTGATCACTTGTTCTTTATCATCTTCTGTGTTTCCAAAAATTAGGCCCCTCTCATTCTTATCTTCTATTTTCTAAAGTGGATTTCGTGCTATACATCATGTTTCAACTTTCAGAAAACTGTCATAACTCCAAACCTTATTTCACTTTAGCTTTAATCTTCACGTATATGATACATTGCAACAATATTTACTAGAGCAAATAGTTCATAATTGTGATTCTGTAAAAATAAATTAAGAAAATCCTTATTTCATTCAGGAAAATGACACTATCTTTCTAATAGGAAAAACTTTAAATGCTAAAAATGGCTTCAGGGCATTATGCAAATGTCTGAATAATTTATTATTTTGGAGGAACTGTGCTGTTTTTCAATGATTCATAGAAGAAATTAATTGCATGGTCATAAAAATTTATGTCTGAAGTGAAATATATATAGCTTTCAAGGGCTCAACAAATCAGAATCTATCTGCAGAGATAGCATTTGGTGAAATTTTTACTGTTCTGTCTTGAATGGACCTTTTTAATATCTGACTAGATTCAAGGTAATCAGAAGTTAAATTATAAGATGCTTAGCCCAAGATAGTTATTTATTTTTTTGCCACTCTAAGTACCTACTGTTTGAAATATTTTCAAGAATTTTAAGGTGTTCTTAGGAATATGGCTTTCTGAAATTCCAAGTGTGGAAATTTAATGTGGTAGCATTTGGAAAATGAAATCAATGGGGTGATTTTATAAAAAGATTCTAGAAGTCTTACCTATCTGTGATTCACCTGGAATGGAGGTTGTATGTTTACCTTTGGTATTTATTTCACTCAGTATCAATGATATTTGTTATACAGCTTGCCTAACTGAAGAGCAAAGTTTGCATTATCCAGAAACTTTAATTACACTACATTTTTTTTTGTGTGTGAAACTTCTTGTAGAAAAAAGGGTTTTTTTTGGAGTTGGAGTCACTATTTTGAGTCTTTTTCAAATCTAGTTGCTTATTACCAACATCTTCTTATAATACACCAAGCCACAAAGGTCACATGCTACTTCATGTGACCAATTGAATCTGAAAAGGAGTTCTTAAGATTTCTTAAAGCCTTTGTAGGGATCAAGGAGACTTACAGCTGCCCAAAATGTACTGAAATGCTTTGAGGATTTATAGCATGGTACTGAGCAGTTTGCATATCATTGGCTAGTGTTTGACTACTAGCTGTTTCTTCTATCACTCAGTGGCTTCTTGTGTCTCAGTTTCCTGAAACACAATTTCTTCATCTGACAAAACACAGTTAGGATATCTAGCTTACACTTATTAAGATGATTAAATAATGCATCTGTAAAAATATCCATTTTTAAAAAAATAAAAGTTTATTATAATAAAAGATACAGCCATCAGCCCTCCTCAAGTCATCTCCCTTCTTTGACCACACTTCTCCCATAAAAGGGCCTAGTAGACCCAACATACTCATAGATGGTAATATAATTTATTTTCATATGTATGAAACTAGGTCTCATTTATCTGCTCAAATAACTCCAAGTCTTAGAACCCTATATAGTTTACTTTTGTTGGCTGATTAGCCTGTTGTTCAGTAAAACACTTTGTGTAGCTTAAAGTCCTAACCTGACACATTGCATATGTATCTTACTTAGGCGCGGAAGAGACTTGCGCAACTCTTGGTGATTTTGCTCTTGGCACACGAGTGTACATCTATTCACAGTGTGAACTACCAAGCAAAGCACTGGACAGGATCAAGTGGTGGCAACTAAGTTGGTGAGTGAAGTCAGTGTGGGGAAAGCGAGGGTTGCTACTGGAGTTGAGAAAAACTGTAGAGGAGGGATCATGGCTCACCCATCAAGGCTCCTGGGTGCAGATAACAGGGCTTAACCGGAGGAGAAGAAGGCAGTTGTGCCACAACAGTGGTGGGTGAGGACGGGGCTGTTATCTCCTCCTGGAAGATGCATAGCAAGACATAGAATGTGCTTATTGACGGAAGAGAAAATTCACTCTAGTTAAATATCTCTGAGTCTAAACTTGACCATTTGCACTGGAGTTCAAGTGATTTCCTCCAATAATATTCTATTTAAAATGATACACACAGATGATGAAATTAGTGTTTTAGCCCCATTCTACAGTTGGAAAAATATATAATAACAAAAAGTTAATAGTTAAATGTAGTGAGCTGGAATCCAATCTCAGAATTGAATTTTGTTTTTGTTTTTTTGAGACAGTGTCCTATGTAGTTCAAACTGGCCTTGAAATTGCCATCTTTCCATTTCAGTGTCTGAAGTGCTGGGATTAGAGGTTTGAATCACTGTTTGTGTCTAGATATCTCCCAAAGTCTCATGTGATCACTGGCCTTTGCAGAGGTGGCCAGGTCTACAGTGTGTGATGCTGGAATTGATTCATGGTGCCGTGCTAGGCTCAAGGGCACTGGGATGCCATTGGGATTAAGTGTGTGAGTGCTTCTTGCCCTAAGCAGTCTGGAAGAGATAAAAGAGGCAGAAAGACATTGTTAAGTTCCCTTGTTGCTTTTGCTACTTTATGGGTGTTGTGTTGTTTCTCTTTTGCAATACCTGTTTGCCATCCTCCTTGTCTTGGCGCCAGCTGATTGAAACCGATACAAGCTGTGAACCAAATTAACCTTCTCTCTTTTAACTTTGGGTGTTGGATATTTTTATCTCAGCAGTGAGAGAAAAGTAACTAAGATAACCACCATACCCCACTGAAATGCTTTTTATTATTTTTTAACCACAGATTTTTAACTAAAATTATGACTGTCGATCTTTTTTCTTTCTCTGTGTAGTAATTTTAGATCTACAATACATTTGTAAACATGAACTCACCTTTCAAAGAGAAGGCTGACCAATAAAAACTATGTCCAAATATATAGAAAAATTCTATAAAGAGAAAAATGACAGCTTTTCATTTTTTTAATTGAAAGTAAATAAAGAGCAATATCAATTTCAAGAAAGATTGGGAGGGGAAATCTCTCTGTCACTCTCTCTTGCACACACACATACACATACCCAACCACCAGCTAAGAGAATAAATTCTGAAGGGAGTAGCAATAATATTTTACCTATAATTTTTTTTATTTTCGTGTTTTGAGACAGGATCTTTCTTTATAGTTCAGGCTGGCCCTGAGCTCCGCCTCAAACTCACATCACAGCAATTCTCCTGCCTCTGCCTCCCGAGTGCTGGGATTACAGGCATGAGCCACCACGCCCAGCACTGTGATATGTGGTACTGATTGCTGCTGGTTGTGAGTCTCCACACCCAGTATTGTATGTGGTTACTGGGGATCGAACCTAGGTCCTTGCGCTTGCAAGACAGGCGCCGGAACCACTGAGCTAAATCCCCGACCCTATAATTTTTAAAGATATTACAGTAATCATTACCTAAAGTCAATAATAGTGCCATTGAAAATATGACCACTCAGATGCTTCAACAAATTTTAGTTTATGTTTTCAGTTCCACCCACAAGAATCTGTGAAGGCATTCAACATGCCTAGCACTGGTTGTACAGTGACGTACTTGGACAGAATATATATATTTTGAGTTACAGTGTGTTGCATGTCCTAATTAGATAGGAGAGAAAATAATTCTTTGTATTTCATTGATTATAAAGTACATCTCTTAAATTCCTCTTGTATATAATCTATCTAGGTAACACATTTTTTTTTTTTTTGGAGACAGGGTCTGACTTTGTAGTTCAGGCTGGCCCTGAGCTCAGCCTCCAACTCACATCACAGCAATCCTGCTGCCTCTGCCTCCCGAGTGCTGGGATTACAGGCGTGAGCCACCACACCCGGCACTGTGGTATGTGGTACTGATTGCTGCTGGGCGTGAGTCTCCACGCCCAGTATCATATGTGGTTATCAGGGAATCGAACTCAAACCCTTGTGCTTGCAAGACAGGCGCCGGAAGCACTGAGTTCAATTCCTGGCCCTAGGTATCACTTCTGATGACAGGAAAACTTCCTTGTGAAAAGGGGCATGAAGAAGATGTGACTAAGAAAGAACACATGCTCCAGGTCAAACAGCTTCAGTTCATACCCTAATTTTATCACTTATTAACTGTGGCCTTGGGTAGTCACTTAATATTTCCCACCTTTGTTCAACTGCGCTCTTGGGGTAAAAATGGTGCTGCCTTCCGAGAATAACATAAATTATAAATGAAAAAAGTAAAATTCCTTGGTAATTATAGGCACAATGTGGTAGGTACAGTTGATCCTCCTATTCATGGATTCTGCATGTTTATAGTTTATAGTTTATAGTTATAGTTTATAGTTTATAGTTTGTAGTTTATAGTTTTTATAGTTTATAGCCAACAAACTACATATAGAAAATAATTCACAAAAAGTGTTACTGTGCTAGGTATGATGGTACATGCCTGTAATTCCCACACTCAGAAGGTTGAGGCAAGATGATTGCTCAGAGTTTCAGGCCAGGCTGGTCTATATAACAAGTGAACTTGCCCCCCCCCCAAAAAAAATTACTTTTGTGCCAAACACGTGCAGTAATCCTTCTCATTATTTCCTAACAACACAGTGTAATAACTGTGTGGCATTTCCATTGTTTAGGTGCTATAAGCAATGGAGAGATGATTTAAAGAAGGACGGACTGCAGGTTATATGCAAATGCTGTGCCATTTTATGTAAGCAATTTGAGCAGCTGCAGAATTTGGTATCCAGTGGGTCCTGGAACCCATCGCCTGCAGATACCAAGGGACAGCTCTACTTATAAGTAATTATGGGTAAAATTACTTCAAATTACTTGGCTTGGAGCAAAGAACTCAATATTTGGCTGTTTTCGTTATTACTATTAATCGACCCGCTGACCTGAAGAGAAACACTTACTTTTTCTGAGTGGCAGTTTCCCATGTGTAAAATGCAGATAAATTCCTACTTTGTAAGTTTGCTGTGAGGGGTCTGTAAGCTTTCATCTCCTAATAACTCATTATTAATAAGAATATTCTTTCTTGTTTATATCCATTTTAATTTCTGTTGTCTTTTCATTTCACATTATTGTTGTTATCTTTAAAACTTGAGTGTAATTCGAAGGTTTTGCCAAGAGTGATAAACACGTTACTGTATGCAGCCCTTTTACCTCCATGAGGCATTGAAAATTTCCCTCCATTTCAGCGCCTTCCCTCTGGAGGAAGGACGGGTATGGTTCAGAAGGGGCAGGAAGACTGCAGCACTGGTGACGCCTTTGCCGACATCCAGAGATCCCCAGATGGGCTGCGGGCGGTTCCTCTCTGTGGGGGTGGCGTTGCACTTTGAGAGCTGCTCTTCACTCTCAACAGCCGGGTGGGTGACCATCCTGGCGCCTCCAGGCCCTGGAAATATGGCGGTCTTTCCCATGAAGATTGCATCGTCCCTTTCCCAGCCTCAGTCCGCCAACAGCCAGGCACACGTGCTCTTAATCTCTCCAGAAAAATATTTTCTCTTCTGCCTTTACTGCCGGTGCTCTATCTACCCAGGGCCTTCCCTTTTAAAATACAAACACTTCGTTGGAGAAAGATCTTATTTGACAACTGAAGAGGCCTGGCCCTTCTGGTAGCCAAGAAAACGCCACTGCCTATTGGACAAAGAGCCAGGAAGGGCAAGGAAGAAAGACAAACTCATCCTTGAAGGGGATTATACTAGGGTCATAGGGATATTTCTCCCGACCTGGAGAAGGCAAAGAAAACACAAGAAACTGGATTAAAACAAAACAAAACAAAACAAAAAAACAAAAAACAAACAAAACAAAACAAAACAAAA
>PVIR01010620.1:0-49431 GCA_004026965.1 Petromus typicus | reverse complement strand
AACCACATATAACAAGGTCAGGCCTGGTGGCTTATGCCTATAATCCCAGCACTCAAGAGGCAGAGGCAGGAGGATTTCTGTGAGTTAGGGCTGAGTTCAGGACCAGCCTGAGCTACAAAAGCAAGACCCTGTCTTTAAAAACAAAACAAACAACAACAAAACAATACTGCTGATAATGACAATGCTCCTGAGTCAAATTTCAGAAAGTCTCTTACCCATTTTCACCCTCGTCAAAGCATCTTTAGCATCAGTAGATCTTTATTCATCTATACCAGCTGTTCTTTTAATGTTTATGAAATAGATGAATGAATATATATATGAAAGTAATTGTATTAGATTCATGAATGCATAAAGTCTGTCGCTGTGACATTCCTTGTACTGAGTCCCGATTCTCAGCCCTCAAAGTGAATGAGGAAAGCTTGTTGTAGCTCATAGTTTCAGAAGTCTCGGTCGTGGGTTTGTGACTCAGACACAGAAATGACAGAAGCTCTGCCATGGGGAAGCTGCTCACGCCCTGGTGGCCAGGAGGAAGGAGAAGGGACAGCCGGGGAGGAAGTCCTCCCAGGTCCTGAACGGTGACCTGACTCTCCCACCCAACCTCCCTAAAGCAAGTCAACTACAGCACCCTAATCACTTTCCGAACACGGGAGGCTTGGGGCTACTTTAGACCCAGACTGTGTGTGATAGCATCTGTTTTGTTTTTCTAGTGCTGCCAATAAAAAATACTGGGTGGCTTACCTGATACACCTTGATTATTCATTGTTCTGGTAAAGAAGGGTATAGGAAGGTAGGTTTCTCACTGAGAACTCGCCTTTTGGCCTATGAGTGTCACCCTCTTGCTCTGGGTTGTGGAGCATGTTTGAGATTTCTGGCTTCTGTTACTGTCTGTAGTTCTATCAGGTTAGGGACCCATGTTTGTGACCTCATGTACCCTCCCTTACCTAATTAGAGGCTTTACCTCCAAACAGTCGCACAGAGGTTGAAGGTTCAGATGAATGTGGCACAAAACAAAGAACAACTTAGTCCTCCACGGTGTTGTATTACATAATCTGAAAATGATTCAGATTAGCACAGGATCTCTCAAAGATCACATCTGAAAATGGAAGTTATATTAGCAATAAGTTCTTAGACACAAATTACAAACAATTTCAAACTGGTGACGACGCTATGAAAGATAAGAGGAGTTAGCTGTCAGGTGCTACTTCAGCTTCCTCCCCGAGCTGGACCAGGACCAGGCCAAGGCGGGCGAGGTGCGGGGGTGTCATGCGGAGGAGGGTGATCGCTGTCAGGGGCGCATGTGCGCAGGCTGAGCACCGTTCAGAGCCAGACTGAGCACCTCTGTAGGTGTTGCACGACAGCTGCCTACTCTCCCTTTCTAGTCTTGGTCCATTTCCAGTTTTCCACCAAGGAACAAATTTCAAAACTGTCTTACTTCAGCTTCCCCGGAAGCCATATTTTAAGACACAGATTTAAGCACAAGGGGTTATTCGGGAAATGTAGGGACCACTGGAAGGGAGAAATGGAGAAGGGAAGGCTTCCAGTAACATGTGAGTTACTAAACCAGCTACCCTGGGGGCCTTGGTCCTTAGGGAGACCCTGGTGGGAACCCCCATTTCTCAAAGCCATTCAACCTAAGATGCAGGGAAGCTAGAGTATTTATGTAGCACCGCTTGTTAGTGTTTGTTGAAAACTACTCTGAGGGCTGTGGCATAGTAAGCAAAGGAAGGGGCAAAAGCTGTCATGTACAGAGATGTAGACCCTGAAACTGTAGGGCCCGGAGGATACTGGGCATGGTGTGGGTGAGGGCCCTGACACAGACTGCTACAAAAATGGAAATCAGATATTATTGGAAACATTTCTGTCTCCTCTGAAGCTGACCTAGATCTGGTTCCTGGTTGGCCCCAAGAACAGGACTTCAATTGCTTGTGACTGTTCAGCAAGGTGCCGAAGGGGTGGACTCAAAGATAGATGAAAGCCAGAAAGAAGAGTCTGGGAGTGATGTCAGCAAGCGAAGCTGAAAGTCCCAGACAAGAGAGGGTTTGAAATAAGAGGAGAAGGAAATGAAGCCTGGAGCATGTTCTATACTAAAATAGGAAAATACAGTCACAGTGGCTGTATGTAAGGCTCTGAGTGTCCTGTGGCCCTAGGCAGGGACAGGGCAGGAGCATGGCAAGGACACTGAACAAACCTGTGGTCGTAGGGCTAGGGAGAAGCAGACGGGAACACAAGAAGTTTTTGGACCCTGCACCTTAGAATCCAAAAGATGTGACAGAATGTATGCTTCATCTTGGAAGTCATCAAAGCTCTTACTTCCTTGTCCAGCTCGAGCAGGCAAGTTCCCCACGCCCTCACAGCGCTGCTCAGGCCCGTGGGCGCCAGCACAGGAACTGCAGGGGCCTGCCACGGGGAACAGGGACATGAAGAATGCAGTGCTACCCGGCATGTAGCCTCCAGCTACCTGCGTTCTAGGGGCCCCGGGTAGGGAGGGGGCTGATGTGAGTGTTTCTGCCGGTGCAGAACTTTCCAAGCCCAGAGGAGCACTTCCAAGTGGGCCTCAGACCATACAGGGCGGAAACACTGGTCTTCCTCACCCAGGCTTAGAGAATACAGGTCACCAATCTCAGATAGCAGAAGTCATCAGACTCATTCCTACAGCAGTTACTATGAAGAACATCGAGACTTCTTTTTCATGTTGCCTTCATGCTACGTGTGACTACTGAAGTAATTTTTAAATTGATCAAGGGTCCTTATCCACTTGTCTTCATGGCATGGGCTAGGAAACCAGCGAGCGTGAGTATTGATGGCTTGGCATGATGGATACGTGTCAATCCGACTTGGACATGGGTTGACCAAACAGTTGGTTAGATATTATTCTGGATGAATCTGTAAGAGTGTTTTAAGATGAGATTCATGTTTGTATCAGTAGACTGATTTATAAAAGAAGACTGACTGTATATAGTCTGTGTTTGTACATATATCTCACTAGTTCTGTTTTTCTGGAGAACCCTAATATATGGGTGTGATCCCATAATTTTCACAGTCTGTTTCCAAGCTTCCCTCCTTTCTGCTTGCCCTTACTATGTTTAGCCAAGTTACATTTCTAATGTGTCTGAACAGGCCAGGCCTTCCCTTGATACCTTTACCTAGTTCGTTTCCATTACCCCAGTTCTACCCTAAACTTGAAAGTCCTCCACAACCTCACCTTCACCTCTAGCTCACCCTTCCTTTCTTTCTTTCCTCTGCACTAATATCACCATCCTAACTCACACTTGACCATTTTTCAGACAGTTTTGTCTTTTGCCCCCATTGGCAGAATTATCTCTATACCCCTTCCTTTTTCTCTCCTGGGTCCTAACATCTTATTAGCATTTCCTCTCTAGTTTACATGACACTTCTTCAAGAAATCTATCCCTCAGTCCCCAAAGTTATGCACCCAAGATCGCTCCATTTGGTACATCTCTCTATCGTGGCAAACATTACATCCTATCAATCTACGTAGTGCCTAATTCCACCGTTAGACAGAAGACTCCTCCAAGGGACAGGTCGTTACTGTTTCAGTTTAAGACCCCAAGAGCTTATACGGAGTGAAGTCTTTGGAGCAGAAATGTGAGTATGGACAGATACTACATGAAAACACAGAAAGACAGGCCAGGGTTTAGCTCAGTGGTTCCAGCACCTGCCTTGCAAGCACAAAGGCCTGGGTTCGATCCCCAGTAAGCACACACAACGATGCGAGGGCGGAAGACTCATGCCCACCAGGAACTAGTACCACATACCACAGTGCCGGGCATGGTGGCTCACACCTGTCATCCCAGCACTTGGGAGGCAGAGGCAGGAGGATTGCTGTGATGTGAGTTTGAGGCTGAGCTCAGAGCCAGCCTGAACTATAAAGCGAGATCTTGTCTCAATATATAAATAAAGCTATGTTATTAAAAAAAAAAAGCACAAAAAGACGGAAAAGACAAAGGAAGTAGAAAGAATGCTGTAGATTCCACTTGTCACCGTTCATTCTGTTTAAATATCCTGTTACATGAATGTTATGAGCCTCTTTTCTTAATGATCCTGTTTCTGAAAATTATACTGTGTTCCATGGACAGCCAATAATCAACTCTGAATTTGTTTTCATAAGATGTTTTTCTTTTGTTCTTGTCAATTTCACCCAGTTTCTATTTGGGCTTGAAGAGGCTTGGCTGATCTCTGAGACAGCTGTGCTCTCTTAATTTGTACTGAGGAAATTCTGGTATGTTGGAGACATTTGATCACATCATTGTTGTTTTTTGTTTTGTTTTGTAATATTGGAGATGGAACTCCAGCCCTTCTGCTTGCAAAGTAGCTGCAGTGCCACTATGCTAATTCCCTGCCCTGCATCATTTAATGTAAAGTTAACATTGTGTGTGTGACAAAATTTCCAAAATGTGTCCTTTGATATTTTGAATTAAATATGAGTTTGGGGTTTTAAAATTCATACTCTATAAATTGTACAGTGTACAGAAAGACTTTATAATTATGCTTTTTATTGAAAGTTGGCAAAATACAATATTGAAATTAAAGAGCAGGCAAATTTATTTCACAATTGCTGATCCTAGGCACAGTGAGTCTCTCATCCTCACGCCCATGAAGCAAGAGGAGAACAAGCCCAGGGCAGGCTATTTAGAACAAACCCCAGAAGGGGTCACAAAGGTTGGTTTAATTATGTGAAAAGGAACACTAAGAATGAAAAACACTTAACATTCCTACCGCATGAAAGTAATTGGTCTTAGTGTTTTGCTGCTGAGCAATTGGGGAAATGAGTATTTCTGTTGTGGCCCAAAGCCTGCAGATTTCTCTTATGACTCATCTCATATCTGAGTTCTGAAGGTTTGGTATGCGGAAGGGCTGCTGCGGCCACCATCCTCACTTCAGTTAACTTCTGTCGACACAGAGTAAAGCTGTGCCCAGGATCACCGTCGTGTGACAGTACAATCCACACCAGGTTTTCCAGAGAGCTCTGATTGAGAGGTTAGGGCTGACTGTTCACACTGAGTTGTTTTCTAAATGGGGATGCTAGTTCACACCTAAACAATAGCAACACCAATAACATCCGCCCACCCCCCTTCTTATTCTCTGTTTCTAATACTCCAAGTGGATTTGAGGAAGCAATGAGAATTTCTGACCTTCACTTTCCTCATCTGTAAAATGGAAATAATATCTATCTCATTATAAGGGTGAACATATGTAAACAGCTTAGCACAATGTTTGACTCATTTTTCGAAAAACAGCTGGTGTGGCCAAAAGCCTGTAGATTTCCCCGGTATGTTGGAGACATTTGATCACATCATTGTTGTTTTTTGTTTTGTTTTGTAATACTGAAGATGGAACTCCAGCCCTTCTGGGAATGTGGATCTTATTAGCATTAATAATAATTTAATGGTAATTAAATTAGTAATAATTTAATTTAAATAGCCTAGAATCAGAAAAGCTTTGTTTTACAAAAGTAACTGCTTTCTCAATTACTTACCCTATTTTTCCTACTTACTTACATATAACTTACCTATTTTGGAGCTATAATTTTCTATTTTAACATGAGGAGTTTGGCCCAGATAACTTTCTGGCCTTAGTGTTACTATCCTATGAATAAGCTGGTTGAGGTAGTGAAGGTATAAAAATGTCATGTCCCCAAGATCTTGCATTTCTCTGGAAATTGTCAGCAAAGCAAGTCTCGGGTCCAGTTTCCTTACAAGAGAGCTTCTGCTCCACCCTGTAGGCTGCAGGTTTGCTGTAGAACCACACAGAGAAAGAGACATTTGGGGGTGATTTCCAAATCCAAAGACATAATGTCTAGAAATATGTTGTTAATGGGAACACAGACAAAATTCCAAGACCTTCTGCTTCTTTTTGAATGAGAAAAATCAATGACTTTTTCCATAACCCTTGTTGGAATTTAAGTATTTTAATTCAGAAACAAAGTTTCACATGGGTAGTCAACTTCTCCAGACCTGCTTCAGTGAAGGGCGGGTGGGGGGGGGGCTTCCAAACAGCATAATAACTATTCCTGGCATCTCTATGACTTGTGGCCATGACACAAACCTTTGTCAAACTTTGCCATTTCATTCCCACAACTGTATAAAGCAGAGAGAGCAGAGGTGAATGTCCCGGCTGCTTAAGGAAGGCAGCTGATCTCCTGAGGGGCCATGTGACTTGCTGGGGTCACACATTTTAGAGTTTGTGCTGCACCGTGGGTGCTGGGCCTACGGCTATATCAGGCACCTGCATAATTCCCAACATGCTTCTGCGCAGCAGCAACTCTGCCTTCTCTACTGGACTCCTTGAACCTGGCAAAATGTTTCCACATCTCCATCAGACAAAACTAAATGAAAATGTTTTCAAAGAAAGGTAGAGAAGGCCATCTCAAGTAGGTGGGCTGGATAAATCTAAAGGGTGAGAGAGGAGAGACTTCCCTCAGTCTCCCACCGAGGTTCCTCTATAATCTTTAAATACTTACAGAGGTTCTTCTATAATCAGTAAATACTTATATCTTGGCATAGGTGTTCATAACTGTAGTCCTAGCACCCTGGGAGGCTGAGGAGGATGGTAAGTTCTGGCTTAGCCTAGGCAATTGAGTGAGACCTTGTCTAAAGGGAAAAAGAAAGGAAAAGAACAGAAAAGTACTGGAGACGTAGCTTACTATGAAGTCCTTGGGTTTAAATCTCAGTATTGCAAAATACATAGATAAATAAACAAATACACTTGTAATAGAATGTTAATCTAGCTATTCCAATATGCACAAAAGTTACCTCTAAAGGGTAACACTCAGTTGAAGGGCATAGTCTTTTAGAACATTTATGGTGAAATTTATCTGCTTATTACAGAGGAGAAGCAGGACATGTAAGCATTTTATTAATTGATTAAATCAAATGCTGCAGGAACAGAGTCAGACTCCTGAGTCAGGAGAAAGATGGTTCTTGGCTTGCTCTTCATTTTGCTGAGTCAGTTCTGCTGCTAGCCGATATCATATGACTTTCTTTTCTCTGATGAACCTTGCTAGAGTTTGGAAAGACAGGCTCCTCCTGTGGCTTCTCTCTCCCACATTTCTGAAGATAATCTGTTCAGCTAGGGTTGTGGAACATTGAGGCTCCATGAGGGGTTTTGGCAGGTCAAGTACGCCTGCCTATCACTTACTGTCCCTGACAAAGGAGAGTATACAAGCAATTTTAGCTCTCCAGCCTTGGAGGTTGGATTGTATACTTCAGTGGGCCCTCAAGCTGGAAAATCCACTGATGTTCTTCCCTTCACCAAGGTGCAGCTGGCAGAACATGCCAGATCTATTCTTTAGTTTGCAGCAGGATCAAGGGTAGTCCCCACAACAAAAGATAAAACTCCCAGTCTCTCGACCAA
The DNA here is from genome assembly GCA_004026965.1 of Petromus typicus. Taxonomy (NCBI): domain Eukaryota; kingdom Metazoa; phylum Chordata; class Mammalia; order Rodentia; family Petromuridae; genus Petromus; species Petromus typicus. The sequence goes on along the minus strand of PVIR01010620.1, from coordinate 42,057 downwards.
TTTTTTCCCTTCACCTTGTCCTGGGCAGGTTGTAGTGTTCAGTACACTGCATGTGGAATAGCACTACCAACAGGAGCCAGGCCAGGCCAAGGCTCAGGGCTGGCTTTACCGGCCATGGTGCCTGGGTATGAGGATTTCCTGGCGGTGCCAGGCCTAAAAGTACATAGAAATGTGGCTCTACAGCCTGATACTCTCTAAGTTCATTTATTCTGCTTTCCAGAGATTTGAGATCACTTTATTCCAGCACTAGAAGAAATCCCTCGAGGGATTTCTGCCGAGTTAGTTTCCACTGTGGACTTGTCTTGTCCATCTATCCAGCTTCTGGTGAGTCCAAACCCAAAGGCATCTGAACAAGAAGCCTCCAGACAAGCTGTGACGCTGCCCAGGGCCTCTGCTTGGTTGGGAAGGAAATCACTGGCTCCAGTGGCCGAGGATGGAGGCGGCCAGGAGCAGCCCTTCCACACTTCCTGTTCTCCACACTCCCACAAGGCAGTGTTATTGGTGTTCCCATGTCACAGCTCAGGGACATGGGAGGATGACTAGTTTATGCAGGAAGTAAACTCAGGCTCTTGTTGCTCAAAGAAAGAAAGAGTTTTGGGCTAAAGAGACATCATGGACTTGGGACTGGCTCGTTGGTCAGTCCAACTGCAACTTATTTCATTTTCTTATTTGCTGCCTTGGACTGATGCCCCATAATCTATAAATGAAATATATCCACAATTTTTCCTACAGACACTAAGGAACATGTAGGTAAAACTTGGCAAGGAAGAGAATCAAAAAGGTAATGCAAGTTTCATGGGACTCAGTATCAAAGTCCCTCCATGTTTATGCCCATGTGTGCACCCCCCATGTGGGGACACCTCATCTGTGGAACCTCAGAGAAGGGATGAACAGAGGGGAGAGGAACGGGAATAAGAGACTGAAGGTATATTATGCACAGGTAAAAATTCATTATGATGAATATGATCATTACATGTAGCAAAAATGTACCAAAAAATTTATTTTAAAAAAAGAAGAAGGAGAAGAGGAGAGGGAGATGTCTCACTTCAGCAAGTGCCGCCCAGAACAGCCTCGCTGCTGAGTCTTATCACATTATGGGCAGCATCTCAGTTACCACCACCTCCTGCCCAGCTCTCCTATGCCTCCCGCTCTCCCCTTTCTTTCTGTGCCCACCTCTCCCTCCTTGCCATCACAGAGTCCAAACTTCCCCCAGGTGACTCCCATTTGCTTGTCCTGCTTGGCCTACGCCAGCCCCTGTAGGTGTCCACTTTGGTTCCCTCGTCTGGTCTGTGCAGTGTCCACCATACCTGCTATCTTCTGGGTTATTGTGCACGATGCTGAACAAGGTCAGCCAAGGGGACAGCTCCTAGCTCTCCTGTGTGACCGACACAGAGATGCTGTGCTTGGCCTCTAAGACTTGCTCTCATTTCCAGCTGGGCCACAGGGCTGGCACTGCACCTACTGGGTCTCAGTTTTGCTACCTATACAATAGGCACAATGCTCTCCTCCTCAAAATGTTGGGAGAAATCAGTGAGATAATGGTATGAAAAACACCTAGCAGGTAACAACTTTTGAAAATGTTCTAGTTATTATTATATGATTTGTTAATCACCACTCATGTGACAGAGGTCTTCTTTCATATATATATATATATATATATATACTTCTTTCATATATATATACTTCCTTACAAAGCAGATGTTACTACTCTACTTTTAAGCAGTGAGACAAAATAATAGATGGGTTGTATGACTTTCCCAACGTCACACTATTTGCAAGAAAAGCAACTGGGAATAATGGGTTTCTTTTGACTTCTCCAGGAAACAGTTACAGAGCACTTCCAGAGGCACAAACTTTGCTAAGGGCTGAGCAGTGTGATGATCAGACACAGGCCTGAAAGTAGGGCACAGTTAAATGGAGAAACAGCAAATAAATGGGTAACTGCAGAATGGTGGGATAAAGGTGCTCAATAGGCAGTCAGGGGGTTGGGACACTCCAAGGAGATAAGACTCCACCACCACTTAGCAGAGCACAAGTTAGGCTGTGCTCTGGTCCCTGTGCTGTGGGGATTCCATTATGCTACAGAAAGGACAATCCAGGAGACGTCTAATAACTGGTAGACTTGTTTGGGTAAGTTTCCGAAAAAGAAACATAGGTTGAGAAGAGAGGAAATGGCATTCTTGGTGATAGGACCAAGACGCTAGGGCTGAAGGACAAAAGATTCATGGTGAACTAGAGTACGGACCAGGGCGGGGCCGGCTCATGGAGAGCCTAGAAGGCCACGCTGGGGGGCCTGGGTTTCATCCTGAAGTCAAAAGGGAGCCACCCGAGGGGCAGATCAATACTGGAGCTATTTTTGGTGGCGGGATGTGTGCGGCAGATGCACAAAGAAGAAGAAAATTTAGGTCAGAAGATGAAAAGGTCCATGAGGACGAGGCCTGGTTCCCCGCGTCCCTCGGGCGGCTTCTTAGCCACCCCCACACCCCACATGCTGCTGCAGCTCTCCGGAGTCTCCCGAGAGGTGGGCTTCTCGCCCAGGTGTGAATACAAGTGTAGCGTGAGCCTCCTCTGCCCCTGGCTTTCCTTTAAGCTACCAAGATCCCGCGCTGTGTCCACATTCCCTTCTCAGAAATCCGCGCTGCGACCCGCAGGCCCTCATGCCGTCCTGAACCCCCTGGCTTGGCCGCGCGCGCTCTAAGTGCGCTCTCAGCTGCGAGCACTGCTCTCCTGCTGTATTCTGCATCTTCGGTGAATCCATGTGGCAAACCAAGTAGATGATCCTTTAAGCCATTCTTTTAGGGACACTTGTAAACTAGAAAAAAAAAAATAATAAATAGACCTCAACACAAGGATATTTCTTTTGGACTATCTCTCGCGGAGTTCAGGCTGCAGCAGGCACCCGGCCTCACCGCGGCTCCCGCGTTCGGCCTCACCTCTAGCTACCTCTGGTGCCTTATACTGAAGTTATTGCTTAAGTAATAGCAAATCGTGGCTGGAAGACAGAATATGTGATTTATATCTGAGTATATGATGTTAAAAAAATAAATTGGCTGTTTTTCATCTAATTGGTTTTCACTTTAACTTATAATTCTGACCCAAAATACAAATTCTTCCATCCGAGGGAAGTATTTCAAGCCTGGAAAGATTTATTTTTCAAGTAAGGAAATGCAGAAACTTTTGTTACGATAAATAAAATACAAAAGAGACGAGGGCAAGAAAAAAAAAAAAAACACGATAGAATCTATGTAGGAGGTTAAGACCCAAGGAAACAAAAACTTCAGTTGACCGTATTGCCTGGAGCCAAGGTAAAAAGAAATAACTGATCCTCAAAGGTAACAGCCAGAAGCTAGAAGTTTGTGGCAAGATAAGGATCACTAAAATCATCCCCCTAGAGAACGTCAGCCCCCTTCATTGTGGGAGGAGTCTGGAGTTACTTGGCACTGGAGAAGAAACCGTCTCTCCTGACTTCATTCTATCAAACGCCTGCACTGGGGCCCTGTCACCTCTGGCCCAGAAGTGTCTCAGTCCAACCTATCCTAGTGTAAGAGGACATCCTAAATGAGGAATGTTCCATCCCCAAATCACTGTAGTTTACCTAGAAACTTCTCTAAAACTGTGTTTTGGTCGTTTCATCATAGCCTCTTTTCCTTAAATCTTGGATACATATGATGAGAGCAGGGCAGCACACTCCACTTGCAGAAAAGGGCTAGGCAGAGGTAATCCAAAGCCTCACCGCTGACCGCTGTTCTGGGAAAATCTAGGAACTTTTCTTTCTTTTTTTATTTTTTGAGACAGGGTCTCGCTTTGTAGTTCAGGTTGGCCCTGAGCTCAGCCTCAAACTCACATCACGGCAATCCTCCTGCCTCTGCCTCCCCAGTGCTGGGATGACAAGTGTGAGCCACCACACCCAGCACTGTGGTATGTGGTACTGGTTGCTGCTGGGCGTGAGTCTCCACGTCCAGTATGGTATGTGGTTACCGAGGATCAAACCCGGGTCCTTGCGCTTGGAAGACAGGTGCCGGAACCACTGAGCTAAATCCCCGGCCTGGGACTTTTCTTTCTTAAGATGAATTCTGGTTTTCCCAGAGATTTTGTCCTTTGTGTACAGAGACCCATTTATCTTCCTATATCTTCTTTTCAGGCAAGATGAGACACTGGGGAGAATCTGGCTAAAGCAGAGGAATGGGACCCTACTTTCTTTTTTAAAAACACACCCTTCAGTTTATGTTATTGTCCTTTCCTTGCATGTGAGCTTGGTCATGTCATTGGCTTTGGCCAATGGTACATTAGTAAATGTGATGCAAACACGTTTGGGAAAACTTTGTGCACTAGAAACTGTCTTCAATTGCTTCTTTTGGAACTCAATAGCCAGTGAAAGGTCTGAGGTAGCCTGCTGGGTACTGCAGACAGGTCGGTTCCACACTGTAAGCCAACACTAAATGTGTAAGTGTAGCCATGTGTGATGATCCAACTTCCGGCTGACCCACTAGCCGGCTCTAGCCCCATGACTGAGGCCAGACCGGACTAATGGAACCATTCCATTGAGCTCAGTGCAAACTGCCAACACCCAACATCAGGAGGTATTCAATGGCTATTGTTTTAACCCATTCGATTTTGTGTTGAGTTGTTATGCAACAACAAACAACTGATACAGTGATGGAAGCACAGAAGAGGAATGTGTAATTGATTAAATAAGCATCTGAAGGGAATATAGCGTTGATGGGAAGAAGCATCCATAGTCGATTAATGAGAAAGTCCTTTTCTGATACTGAAATTATACAGTTTGGTGAGTACAATACTTATCCTTCAGATTCTTAATTCAAAGTCATGCCTTCTCTTCCCCTTTCTTTTACATTGTAAATCTCAGCTCTACACAATGCGTGACACTAAAAAACTACTGTTGCTGATCACTCTCCTCATTTCCTGATCTTGCTGCGTTCTAAGGAGGTGTTGGAACCACAGAGCTAAGTCCTCAGCCCTTGTGCTGTTCTCTGTGCCACCAGGGCAAAGAGCATTGTGTGGTCTCTGCAAACTTATTTCACATGACTCCTCTCGCAAACTTGAATGTGAGCTGTCATGCAGTAAAGAGCGGAGAGTTATATGTGAATTAATTTTTTAAAATAAAAAGTATATTAAAATCACTTGCAAAGTCACACACAGCCATAAAATAAAGCAGCTGCTATCACGCTAAAGGAAATTACCTCCAGGCTTCCATCCAGTACCAGGCAATTTTCAGTAACCAAGACAGAGGTCTTGAGAATAAGCAGCAGTAATGGAGATGGTAACACACCCATAACTCCCCCTGCTGAGGGAAGGGCAAAGACAGACCAGAATAATAATGGCACGATGTGGGCTCTCAGTGCTTTTCCCTCCCCTTGCCAGTAAAGGACCGAGCAGACTTTCGTAAGAACGTTATTATTATTATTAGATTACAAATTTTATTAAAATAATTTCCGAAAGTTGGGGGAAACAGTGCCATTTACTTTGGGATATAATTTCATTTCCCTCTGGTTTTTTGCTCCCAAAGCAGAGGTGTCCCAGATAGGACACCATCCTGTCCTGGATTACATGGCGGGAAATGCTGCAGGGGCGGAGGTGTCCCTATGTACACATCACGGCAGAGTCTATGGTCCTAGAGTTTTGGAAAAATGCCCTTTCCAACTCCCCCTTCCCTGGTTTTGACACAGTTTTTTCTCTCTGAAGCATAGGGACATTGTCCTGTCATCTCCATTCCTCCCCCTCCTTTGTTTGAAAGTCTCCTGAGGTCCTCAAAGCACCCCCATGGCCAGAGCTGACCAGCAGGAGGATCCAGGGCGGTCTGAAGTACAGCTGCCCTTGTTCATTAGAGAATGCCCTCTCTTCTTATCATCGCTTTTTTTAGCCTGAAAGACAGAGACAGAGAAAGGAGTCTTGATTTTTTCTTACTAATCTGCTATTTCTGGCAGACTGTCCAACATCCGAAATCATTTGAAAGGTAACAATTAGCTTTGTCAAAATGTTTATGCATTTTACATAGTTTTATGGAGTAACAGGATGGAAACTCAGTTTAGAGGAGATTTTGACCAACAATCATTTAGACAAATAAAAATAAAAACAAAGGATGACTGTTCAGAGCAAAATAAACAGCCCACCACGCTAAGAATTTACATGAATTAGGCTTTGCCACGGCCACATACTCATCTGTTCATAATGAGCTGGAAGCTCCCCCACGCCAACTCTCCCTGGAACTCCTTACTTGTCCGAAGCTGGCTGACTGTGAACTCTGAGAAGGGAAGTGCATAACCACAGATTCTCAGAGCTGAAGGGACCTCAGAGTTCATCTTGGTTCAGCAGCTCTTGCCCTGACCTCCCACATGTCTATTGGGAGTTGGAGAAACAAAGGCAGAGATTGTTATGCACCCCCTAGCAAGAGACATAAATTTCTAACAGGCTATTCCGATGAGTGATGTTATTTGGAAATACAGTCTTTACAGAAGTAATCAATTTGAAGATGAGGTAAGGGAGGGCCCTAATGAGATATGCCTGGTGTTTTTATAAAGGAAGACACACCAAGGCACAGATGCACTGGGGAAGAACACTGTGTGACCGCAGAGGCAGACAGAAGGAGGACAGTTGTTTACGAGGTGGCCTGGACTACTGGCTGCCCCACAAGCTAGAAGGAAACAAAGGAGAATGCACTCGAAGGTTTTCGAGGAAGCCGGCCCAGCGACATTGTGACTTGGGACCTCTGGCCTCTAGACATATGAGGCAATAAATTCCTGTTGTCTGAAGCCTCCAAGCTTTCGGCACATTGTTAGACAGCACTAAGAAGTAGACAGAGAGAGTTAGGCAAACAACCCAAAGTCACAGAGCTGCTGATGGCGGAGGAGGTGGGAGAACCTAACCCTGCAGTTCCTTTGCCAGAGTTCTGTCCATCATCCTGGGCTCGGCACTCAGAGGCTTCTGTGCAGGTTGTGTCTCTGTGGGTTTCCTCACATCCTTTGCTTCCATTGCAGATTTCTGTATTTCCTTCAGAGAGACTTTTCTTGTTTCACTCCACTGTTTTGAAAAAATTAAGACCCATAGATCAATTCAGTGAAAGCATAGATCACCTCCATCTTGGTTCACTGAGCATCAGTGCATTTGTTTCTCTTTCTGTCTTTCTTGCTGTATGTTCGTTTTCTTCTTGAATCCTTTAAAAGTTGTGGATTTTTTTTTTTTTTTTTTTTGTGACAGGGTCTCGCTTTTGTAGTTCAGGCTGGCCCTGAGCTCAGCCTCAAACTCATATCACAGCAATCCCCCTGTCTCTGCCTCCCGAGTGCTGGGATGACAGGTGTGAGCCACCACGCCCGGCACTGTGGTATGTGGTACTGGTTGCTGCTGGGGTGAGTCTCCACACCCAGTATTGTATGTGGTTACCGGAGAATCGAACCCAGGCCCTTGCGCTTGCAAGACAGGTGCCAGAACCACTGAGCTAACTCCCCAGCCCGAAAATTGTGGGTTTTATGGCATTTCACATCTAAGATACTTTAGACACTACTTTTGGCTAACAGCAAAGAACAAAGACCTCATGCACCTTTGCGAACAGTCAGAGTCAAAGAATTGGGCCAGAGATGTAGCTCAAAGGCACCACACCTGCCTGTCAAGCAAAAGTTCCCGGTTATAAAAAAAAAAAAACAACCCAGAAAACAGTTTACAAAGAATTTGATTCCAAAAATATTGTCTAATAACGAGACCTAATTCAAATTCTCCAACTGCGCCCTATCGCCCTTCGTAGACAGATATTTTCCTCTTTCCTCCTATCCTTCCCTATGGGCTTTTCCTTCATGTCTGGGTCCATTTCCCAAACACCTAGGACTAATGTCTCTTTTAATTCTTCTCTTTAGTCTCTTTTAATTCTTCTCATCTTGCTTTTATGTATTCATTTTTTGACTTTCACATGGATAGTTTTGACTGGCCCGTTACCCTGCCTAGCCTAATAGCCCATAATCTGAATCATTTGCTTATTTCCTTGTGATCTGACTCGGGAGCCACTCTTTGGTAGGAAGTCTGCCTAGCTGTGTATTTGCCCCTGCTCCTTATCAGGGAGACCATGTCAGCAGATATCACTTCAATCATGTCAGCTTCATTGGTCAGAAGACATCTGCCTGCTCTACCCATTGTAAAGGGTACACTTTCCCCACCATAATTAATAATCCATAGGAGGTACATGGTGGAACACTTGTTCTCAGCAACTTAATACACTGTATCCAAGACTAAAAACAAACATTGGCTTGACATATCATTCATTACTGAAACACAACATCTAACGTGCTTCACTCACCACATGCTTTATACAGGGGTAAATGTGAGGTTAAGATTAAAACTAAACCTCCTTTGCAAACCGTCAGCCTCCAGAAATGCGAAGGTTATTCTCACAGTTTCACAGGCATGTGCAATGTTATCCAGGACTGGGTCTCAGCCAACCTTGCTAAACTTTAGTAAAATTTGCTTTGAAACCTAAGACAACATACAGACAGTTAAGTACAGTATATTTCTACTATCTCACCCACTGCCTAGAACACAAAGTGACATCAGGTAAATCCAAGTTTGCTTCTTGGCAGGTCAAGGCTGGAGCACCACAGATAATCTAGAGCTTATTCCGTTACCCTCGCAGCGAGACGGTATATTCCTTGCTGGCTCCCACAGAGGATGTGAACCTGAGAATGCAGAACAAAAATAGATCTCCACAGCCGTGACAATCATTCTCCAAGTGTCAAAAATACTGTTAGCTGGAAGTTAGTGTTTTGGAATCGATCACCTTGGAGAGCACTGCACACACACACACACGCACATGTACACACATGCACATGCACACACATGCACATGCACACACACGCAGGCACATACACACACCTAAGCTTCTGAGTAAATAGTAAAGGCAGTGCACCGGGGACACTGACACCAAGGCCCCCAGGGCATCCATCACCACTAGTGGGCCAGGTCACTGTGGAGTTCTTCCTGTATCTTTTTTCTCCCGCTGGATTACAAATTTCATGAAAACAATCTTTGTCCTGTTTTATCTCCAAGGTCCAGAACAGTGCCTGGCACACAAGGAGTTTCCAATAATTATCAGCTGAATGAATAAATGACTGAAGGTAGTCATTGGAGATTAGGTCAGTTTAACTCCCCCATCCCCACCCCCAGATGTTCCAGATGGGAGATGTAACCTCGGGATCCCACTGTCCTTTTAATTTAGTAACAAAGTATGCTTCTCAGGAGTGCCTGCATGGGAATAAAAGGGCCTTCTTAGTTCTCTTTCACATCTGACAGCTCAGCTGGTCACTTCAGGGCAAAGGCTTCAGCACGTGTGAACAGGTTAGGGCTGTACTCCTCCAGGAAACATCTCTCTTTTTGCAAAGCAGGAAGCAGGAAAGACACACCCCTCAGCATTGGTGAGTTCACCTTTTAGTATTTCCACTGCTGAGCTGCTAAAGGTCACAAGGCAAGGGCGGTTTGAGGATTATTGATAGAAGCATGCATTTACATAAATATTTAACATGATTTCGTTTTGTCTAGAAATATTGTGATAGATTACTATGGTTAATTTGCTTCAATATGATATTCATCAATACAACCTGCTCTCTAAATAGGTCTCCACACATCTTTTATTCCTGTCTATCTGCTTTGGTTTCAAGGAACCTGGAAGAACAGCTAGTCCTCAGAGATGAGTCAGAGAAGAGGAGGGAGGAGGGTGAGAGAAGGGCACTGCCTTCTGAGGGACTCGGAGGGGCAGTGTGTGCCGAGTGTCCTTGCTCCTTCTGTTCATAAGTGCCCCTGGAAGTCAGAACTGTCACCTGCGTGGCAGCTAGCAGGAGACGAAGGCTTGGTCCTGCTGTGTCTTCAGGGTAGGAAGGGCCGACAGACTGATCGTTTCGGTGGGTCTGGGGCCTTTGCACTGACCCATACCCCCAACACCTTATCTGTATTTTGAGGCAAGGTCTCACTAAGTTTCCCAAAGTGGTGTGGATTTGCAGTCCTACTGCCTCTGCCTTCTAAAGTATTGGGGTTGCCACCATGCCCAGCTGAGACAGAACAAGTTTGGAATGGAGCACTGTATCCCCTTGCAAGACCCTACACTGGGGTATCATCCAAGTGCACTGCTGAGGGGAAGCCTGATAGGTGCAATTATCTGGCAAGTGTTCAAGGAAGTGTTTGATCATTTCTGAGAGTGGTGGTATGGGGAGGAACTCAGGGAAGATTAAATTTCTGTATGGTCACGGCGCACAGAGAACTCAGATAAAGGAATACCAATACTCACCTTAAACATCTTTGTGATACTATTCAATCTTTTTGTTTTTAATTAAAAAATTTTGTTTATTTAAATTTTTAAAAAATTCAAATCTTTATTGGTACATTATGAATACACATCATCATTGCATTCAACATTGAGAGTTTGCTCCAGAATATGACATGACTTAATTCTCATTTTTTTCTCCTCCCCCCTCCGTCCTGCAACACCCCACCCCCTATAAACATAAGCTTGTTTCCTTTTTTCTTTTTACTATCACACTTTCCCTATTATTCTATTATTATAGAATATAATATATATACTATATATAATATAGTATATATATACTATATACTATATATATACTATATACTATAATATATAATATATATACTATATAGAATATAATATATATACTAGAATATAATAATATACTATTATTTCCCTATTATTCACCCCACACCCTCTTTCCTTTTAAATATTTTCTATTTCACAATATCAACTATATATACTAGAACTCATTTACATCTTCATCTTTTAATAGTCTTTGTGGTTTTCCTTGAATCTCTCTTCAAAGAGGGCACATTCCCTATAATTATGGATGTAGTTCAGTTCCAGAGAGAGACCAGCTTGTACCTGGATGGGCAGCTCACTCCCGGGGGGTTAGCTGAATGAGGTCAAGGAGCACAGGCAGTCCCCGCAGGAGGAGTTAGAGATCTGTTTTTATAGTGGAAAAATCTTCCCCAAAGGAGTTTCCATGTTGGCAGTTGTCTTTTCAATACTTGCCGTCATTGTGGACACATTTTCTGTCTTGGTTCTCATCTCTCCTCAATGTTCTCCCAGATACATACAAGAAAACACTCGAAAGAACTTGTGAAAAGCAAGCGTATGTATTTCCTTTCTTAATTTTCCCTTAAGACAGATGCAGGTGTCCCGGTGTGGTGCTCACTTGTAACGTAGCACTCTGCGAAGCTCAGGTGTGAGAATCAGGACCACTAGTTCAAGCCTAGCCCAGGGAATTTATTGATTCCATGAGAACTTGTCTGAAGATAAAGAAAGTGATTGTGAAGGAGGAAGGGACTGGGATTAGTTTGGTGTGAAAATCCTGGGTTTAATCCCCAGTACTGAAGAATGGATTCTATTACTACTGACTTGTTTAGATACATAGACATAGTGGCTTTATACCTCCCATTAAGAATGAGGTAGGTGGGAGACTCTGTACAAAAATCTTCTTTTATAACTCAACATATTAAAATGTGAAAGTCTTACAGCTCTAAGCTATGTAATGGGTCTATTCTATTCTATTCTATTCTATTGAGACAGGGTCACACTTTGTAGTTGAGGCTGGCCCTGGACTCACTAGGTAGCCCAGGCCAGCCTTGAACTCACAGTGACCTTCCTGCTTCTGCCTCCCCAGTGCTGGGATTATGGGCATGAGCTGCCACATCCAGCATTGTGGAATGTGGTTACTAAATGCGGGGATTACAGGCATTAGCCACCATGCACAGCACTGTGGTATGTATCTACTAGGGATCAAATTTGGGGCCTTGGGCTTGCCAGGCAGTTGCTGGAACCACTGAGCTAAATCTCTAGTCCTGTAAGTTTTTATAGTGGAAAAATAGTCCCCAAAAGAGTTTCCATGTTGGCCGTTGTCTTTTCAATACTTGCCGTCATTGTGGACCCATTTTCTGTCTTGGTTCTCATCTCTCCTCAATGTTCTCCCAGGTACATACAAGAAAACACTTGGAAGAACTTGTGAAAAGCAAGCGTATGTATTTCCTTTCTTAATTTTCCCTTAAGGCAGATTGGGTGAAGCAGCTGGTGGCCCAACAGTAGTAGTCCCTTCCATAGAGAGGCTCTCTCCAGCCCTCATCGCACATGCAGTCATCCAGAACCAGCCCCTTAATCTGGTACACTTGGGGGGACCAATAAATGAACAAACATACAAAAATGGGGACTAATGTGAGTCTATTGGATTTCACTTCACAAATAAAGAAAATACACAGCACATATTATCATTACCATTTCATGTTGTATGGGACAATATAATAAAATACATGGAAGTAATCTAAGGAAAATAATTTTTAAAAATCAAAGTTATCTTATGCAATTTATTTTTGGAAAAAAACCATTGCTCTACTCAAATTCTGACACAGGTCAGTGAAAATTTTATCATTATTTTAGGACTCACATTTCCAGACCACTGGTCTAAAAGTAACTCTTTCTTGACATCTCAAACCCCACTACTAGCTTTCCTCCTTCCCCAAGCATTTTGTGAATATTTTTCTTATTTCACCCTCTTTCATAATATTCACACTAATGCTCATTTAGTAGATAGACTACAGGTTTTTAAAGGCACAAGTGTTGTGCTTTACTTTTTGCTCCATATGCAAAGTGTAGCATGAAGTCTGGAACACATAGAACATTCTATATGAGTCTTTGTCAAATTAATTTGCACATGTCAGTCAAGAGTAAAAGAGAGGAGTCTCACCTTGGACAAAAGGATCATCTTATTTGCATACGAGTGTATCACAGAGGCCCTCCCTTGAAGGAAGTCCTAGAGATTAAAAAATGAATAGATAAAAGTCATAAAAAAACACTTAAATGCTACCAGCACAGGTCAGTGGCTTATGAATTTCAACTGAAGTTGTACCAACTAGTAAACACCACTACTCAGAAAAGTAATCTCAGCTAAGAAATTGTTTTGGGGTTGAATTTAAGCATGGTAGTGACATCAGTTTATGCACATTTGAGATGAAAGAGGAATTTCCAGCAGAGTAGAATAAGGATTATCAAAGAAGAGGTGATAGCCCACACTAAACGAGATCCCTACTGCTCATTTACCCAGGCTGTTTTTGGTGAGTCATGAATTTGTGGTCTGAAACTGAACATTGAGCCCAGAAATTCCCTGAATCCAGGAAAACAATATTTTATAATTTATTTCCCTGAGAATATCTGGCTACGGCTCAGTAATGCAGTAAAAATATGTTTCATAAAAATATTTTTATGGATTTTCTCCTAACATTGGCAACTGCCCTTTAGAGGGATGGACTCACCAAAACCTTTTATCCTTTATATACATGCATTTCCTTAAACTTAAAAGTGCAAGGAATTAAATTATGATCAGCTGTTTCTGGTACTATGAGCTCTGAGCATGGAAGCATAACCTATTTATGTTAGCCATCATTTTAACTCCTTAGTGGAATCCCAACATTCAGATGCTTAATGTTGGTTTAAGGTTCAAACTTGAGTTTGTCTTTAAGAGTGTTGAGTTTTGAGGCTACAGAAAACCTAACAGATGAAGCTGTGGCAGTGACGGCTGTTGTAAGCAGGGCAGAAGAATGAACCATGACCCCTGCTGGTGTTCGTTCCCCTAGTCTTCTAGCAGAAAGGAACTGAACCAGCTCTGGCTGCCAAGCTGGACCAAGACTGAAGCCAAAGCCTTTGTAGAAACTGCATCACACAAGTTCAGCGCCACCATTCCTTGCTGCAGCAGACAGCCTCCATCTCAGTCCCCAGGGTTTTGTGCCACTGGAACTCATGTCACTGGAAACTTCTCTCCCAGATTTCTCCAGTGCTGATATGACCAATATAACACTATTTAGAAGTGAGTTTTATGACTGTTGAGAATATATGTTCTCATCGTAGCTTCTGTCTGGGTCACTCTTTCTCTTGGACCTTTCAGTGTAGGAAAGCCAGCTGCCATGTCACAAGCAACCCTAGAGAGAGACCCAGGGGACAATGAATGGAAAGGCTCTGCCAACAGCCATGGGGCAAAATGGAAGCACATCCCCTGGCCCCAGTTGGGCATTCAGATGACAGAAGCCCTGGCTGATGCCTGACCCCAACCTCACATACTCCTTAGCTACAACCTGCTAACTCATTCCCACTCTCTGATCCTCAGAGGCCGAGCAAGCTAATGCTTGTTTTAAGCTCATTTGGGGAGTGATTTATTATCCAGCAATAAACAACACACCCTCCGTGATCTGGTTAGACTGAGCCTGGACTTCTTCATTTACAGTGCAGGGACTAATATAAAAAGAGATCATTTGTACTTACCTTCCTTTGTTCCAGATTGAATTTGTGGCTACTTTCCAGGGTACATAAAATTTAATACAGCATAAATCAAGACAGAAAAGAGAACAGAAGGAGAAATGAGATAACCAGAAACAGGAAAGAGATTAAGAAACAGTATTTAAAAAAAAAAAAAAGAAATAGTATATTACACAAATTCTATAACTGGGACACGAGTCTGCTTTGAAATTTTGAGTAATAACTCTTACTGTTTCCTCTCCCTTTCTTCCCTCACAAAAACAGTCAGATATTTATTCAGTTCAGAGTCCAATTTTTTAAAAAAAATCCAATTACTCAGAGACATAGAATTACCTCAGTAACAGGGCTGGGAGTTTCCCTCGGCTGCTGCCCTACAGCAGACACCACATGGAGCTCAAACTGCTGCCTCAGATACACAGGCCACCGAGTGAAACGCCATGAGGCCTACAAAGCTCTCCAAGCCTCACTCCCACAACAGGGCCTGCGAGAAAGTGGGCCACTCAGCATGAGCTCCCGCATGACCACAGCTCACTTCAGAAAAGGTCTGCCCTTCACAGATGACTTTCCATGTTCACAAAGATTAAAAACTTCCCCTTTTCTGCCATAACCATAAGAGAAACCATTTTGTAAGGGAGAGCTTCAAGTCTGGCTAGGGCAAGTGAACCGTGTGCCTGTCTCCTGAGCCTAAAGGTTGAGACTCCGTCTCCCTGCAGATTCGGAGACCCTTAGGGGCTTGAGCACACTCGCTCCCACACGTTGAACCTTGTCAGTGGCCATCTTGGTAGCCCCACCCCTCTTGTCTCTCACCCATCGCCTTACCATCCCCCATAGCTAATACCATATAGACCACCCACTCATAAAGTTCTCTTATTGGGCAAAACCCTAGGTCAATCGTATAGACCCTCCTTTCCTCCTAGCCTTCACCCCGCCCTGTGACCTTTTGCTATATATGTGACGCCTAAGCCTGAATAAATCGGAAGTTCCAGAAACATTCCCCAGGGTCTGTGCTTGACTCTGCACCTCACCCTCTCCGGCCGAGAAAACCTCACATAGACAACAACCAACAATTTTGGAAAATCCTAGCTGTTTCTCATTATTTTTCTACATTACTCCCACAATAACTCAGTGATTGTAAACTTACATACTCATGGAACCCAGGCAGAAAGCTTAGGCCCTCCGTCATACCTTCCTCTTTCCGCATTTTCTTTTTATTTACTTCATCACCAAGTCTTTGAGACAGGATCTTGCTTTATAGTTCAGGCTGTCTCTGAACTCACTATGGGGCCCCAGTGAGACTCAAATTCACAGCAATCCTCCTGCCTCTGCCTCCTGAGTGTTGGGATTACAGGCATGAACTGCCATACCTGGCACTGTGGTATGTGGTTACTGGGAATCAAACTCTGGACCTTGTGCTTGCCAGGCATATTCCAGAGCCACTGAGCTAAATTCCTGGCCTTGGACTTTTAAAATAATGTCTCTTCTTATCTCTTCCCTTCTGTACATTTTGGTCCCAGTGTCTAGCTCTGTATTTTAATTTTCATATTTAGGCAAAAATATCCAACTCTTCCAAGGGAGTCATCAGGTGTATCACTGCTTGGGTATTTTTCTCTCCTTTCATGACATCTGAGTTGAGGCTCAGTCAGCATCCTGACTGCAAGATGAGGAAATCCAACATTCCTCAATTTGGACCTGTGAAGATCAAGGTCCAGACTTATATCTCAGGGGGTATTTTGTTTTTAGTGTTTTGAGACAGGGTCTCACCTTGTAGTTTAGACTGATCTCCTGAACTCAGCTTTGAACTCAGCAATCCTTCTGCCTCTGCCTCCCAAGTGCTAGGATTACAGGCATGAGCCACCACGCCCAGCACTGTGATATGTGGTTCTGATTGCTGGTGGGCATGAGTCACCATTCTCAACATCATTATATGTGGTTATTGGGATTGAACCCATGACCTTGTGCCTGCAATTCAGGCACTGGAACCACTGAGCTAAATCCCTGGCCCTTATATCCCCATTTTAACTTCCACTCTTTGCCCCAAACAGCTGCTCCTTTGGGATGTACTCCTGCTCCTGGTTGGGGCTCTGCACTGTACTTGCCTCCTAGGACTCACTGCCACCCTCTCTTCTAGATGTCAGTCTTATTCTCTAAACCAGGCTCCGATCCCTGCTCACAGAATCAACTGAGTCTCATGCTGGAGAGTTTAATGGTCACACTGTCCTAACTTCCAATGCATACACGACCCCACCATTCACCAGGCATATTCTAAGCCAAGTTAAAAATGACTATGGTAGGCTTTGCCCAGAAGAAGGTCACAGTGACACAAGAAAAGAGGCAACCAGGTGATCAGGATGTGAACACAATGTTAAACACCTGAAGGGCTTTGGGAGCATCGTCACTTTCGTTTGCTGTCCAGAGGCTGTGAGAAGGAAACTCATTATCTCCATGAGTAACTCATTCCATTTGCAGAAAACTGTAGCCACGAGAAGTTATCACATTCAGTTTAAATTTAACCTCCATACATTTATTCTCAAATTCCAGCTTTTTCAAAGATAATTCTGGCTTTCTTTTCGTATGAATGCCATCAAAGTATTTGAAGATCATGTCAGGAATAGCCCTAAATTTCACCTATGTTACTACTCAACTATTAGCCTGCTGGCAGCTATTCTCTGGCCACACATAGATTCTTGATGTCCTTCATCAGGAATGAGGATTCACTGAGGCAGAAGAGAGGGAGGCCACGACCTCATCAGCCCTCACCTTCACCTTGTTACATTCCCAGCATGCATGTATGTTGTTTTCGTGCATGTATGCAACAAGGTCTTGCTTAGTTGACAAGCTGGCCTCTGGCCTTGAATTTGGGATTCTACTACCTCTACCTGCTGAGTGGAACCAGGATTACCGATTCGTGCCACACACCAGGCTCTTGTCAGCTAAGACTGCATCGCCCTTTGGGAGAAGAAATGAGGAGTCAATGGTCCCTCATTTCATTACTGCTAATAGAACTTCCAGTGAGTTCTTTTTTCTCTCACATACACCCAAGTGTACCCCCAAACCCTGGAGCACAAATCTGAATGTCTCACACTGAGTATTATGACATTCTGCCCTGTATTATTAGTTGTTTGTGAATTATCATTTTTAAGTCTGTCTAAATACTAAGCCTCTTGAGGGTAAGAATATTTTCATTATTTGCATTTTCTTTTGTTAAGGGAGAAAAGTGCTGTAGTAGTCAAAATAATGCCCCTCCTCCTAAAAAAAAAGATACTGTAGTTCCCCAAACCCGTGAATAAGGCAAAGGAGAAACAGGTTGGGGGTTTAGCTCAGTGGTTCTGGAGTCTGCCTGGCAAGCACAAGGTCCCGAGTTTGATTCCTGGTACCGCATATCACTGTGCCAGGCATGGTGGCTCACACCTGTAATCCCAGCACTCAAGAGGCAGAGGCAGGAGGATTGCTGTGAGTTTGAGGGTAGCCTGGGCTACACAGTGAGTTCAGGGCCAGCCTGAACTACAAAGCAAGACCCTGTCTCAAAAAAAACAAGCAAACAAACAAAAAAAAACCCACCTACCAAATAAATAAAAAAGAATTGCAAAGGAGAATGAAAGGCATGCATGAAATCAAGGTTTCTGACCAGCTGCTCTTAGAGAAGACTGTCCCAGACCATCCGAGTGGGCTGAACACACCCCCGAGGGGCTGTCACGGAGGAAGGCAGAAGTCAGAGGCTGAGGATCCTTTGAACACGTGACTCTGCTTGCAGTAGACGGGAGAAAGGAGCCACGCAAGAAGGAATTGTGGTAATGTGTGCAAAGGACAAAAGGAAACAGATTAGGAAACAGTTCATCTTCCGATACCTGCTGACGCCTTCACTTCAGCCCACTGACACCCAAGTCAGACTCAGACCTGCAACCCGAAAGCTAGTGAGTGTGTGGTCACAAGACACTCCATTTGTAATAACGTTACAGCAGCAGGGGAGCCCCACAGAGCTGACACTGCTGTGACCTGCCAGCCGTCATGGGCATTTCCTGTCACATTATTCCTCATCCTTTTAACTAACCTTAGTTTTTAAAAAAAGTTGAACCTGTTGGGTAAATTTTGAAAGTATATTCAGCTAGTAAGCAGAGGTAGGTTTTGAACTCAGGTTTTTGCGATACCAATTTAGCTGTACCCACTCCACAAAACCATCATGCCTTAATGAGAGATAAAAATTACACTCCATACAGTATACCTGAGTAAACCTCGAAATACTTTGATTAGCATCCCAGAGCCCATTGTTCCTAACAGGAACTGGACACTGGTGCTGAGTTAAGTAATGATTAACTGTACTAGGATACACAGCTGAGCTCAGTTAGCTGGTTCTGGGAGCAGAAGACTCCCATGAAGGGGGACTCTTGTTGGAACAGCGTAAAAGAAGAGGAGGAGTGGATAGAAAATCGTTTCCCTCCGAGGAGCATCCTTGGGGCTGATTTCCCTGAAGAAGCCCCAGTTGTCCACTTGAGCTTCACCTCTTGGCTTTAGGCACAGATGCTTTGGCTTTCCGTACTGGCCTTCCAGCTACCTGCACACTCTCTCCAGACTCCAGTACCAGCACAGACCCTCCGCCTTCTGTGGGATCCTCAGCCTCCTCACAGGGACTCTGCGGGACATTGCCTCGGGCTGTTGCAACAGCCACATTTATCCTCAAAGTTCACTTACCGGTGCAGAGCACCTACTATGTCGGGGGTCACTTGTAGCACAGTGCCTTAGCGGGTAAGCCCTGGAGACAGACAGCCCTTCCCCTCTGACTCACAAGATCCCAGGCAATTTAACTTCACTGAGACTCAGTTTTCTCTCCTGTGAAATGGACATAGGGATAACACCTGTCTCACTGGAGCAATGCACTGAGAATAGGGGTGGCATAAAGGAAGTGCTTACTGATATTGTTCATTGAATTCCAGACTGCAGGTTTACATTGGTGCACAATGGAGACATGGTCCTTGTCCTTAGACTCTAATATAGCTAGAGTTTAGCAAAGAGTGTAGCTAAGCAAAGAGTTGAAGTGTTTAAATCAGCAGCTACTCTTTCTGAGGTCAGAACTTGGGGACTCTTGCAATCTGCAGTTTGTCAGGAGCTGGTTCGGAGGCACCCAAGACCTTATACCTGCTGTAAATCCACCCCAATCCCTAAAGCCTCAGCTCCTGGGGACCCCTTCTTCCCTTCTACCCTCTGTATTTTGGTGAATCTATCTGCAGAATTACACTAACTGAAAAACTTTGCCAGATTGTCTGGTGGCAACACAATAATACCAAGTTCCTCTTCACTTCCCTCCTCTCACCCATATGTGCCATTCTTAATTTTGAAGATATCTTCATTAACAGGGACTTTTGAAGTATTGATGGCCTTTACTTTATGATTGTTCAACTCCGATTTTTAAATCTTAAGATGGTATGAATCAATGTCATTTGGTAGGCACCATATTTCAAGTCTGGAATTTTGACCTTCGCCTGGACCAAGGGCATATGGTGCGATATTCTCTGTCAGTGGAGGGCAGGGTCAGCAAGCTGAGTTCCCTGTGAGCTGCACGATCGTGATACTCAGTCATGGTGCTGTGAAGCCATGATGTTCAGTAGGTTAAGGGTTGCTCAATGTGTCTGTGGTTTGGAAGGGTGAAGGAGTGATCCATTGAATGTCCACAAGCGTCTGTGTCAATACCTATTTATTATTTTTTGTCACATCAAGAGTGAAAGGAGGGCCGGGGATATAGCTCAGTGGTTCCAGTGCCTGTCTTGCAAGCGCAAGGACCCTGGTTTGATCCCCGGTAACCACATAACAATAATGGGCGTGGAGACTCACCCCCGCAGCAACCAGTACCACATACCACAATGTGGGGCGTGGTGGCTCACGCCTGTAATCCCAGCACTTGGGAGGCAGAGGCAGGAGGATTGCTGTGATGTGAGTTGGAGGCTGAGCTCAGGGCCAGCCCGAACCACAAAGCAAGACCCTGTCTCAAAAAACCTTAAAAAAAAAAAAGAGTGAAAGGAAATTTCCTGCTAGCCAAGAGTTCTTTCGCTAATTTTGCAAGACAATGACATTTCATTTATTTCCCTTCTCAATCATCCCACTGTCTTTTAACATTCGATGAGCCTTGATTTCAAAGATAAAATGAGACAAATGTGAAAACACCTAGAACAGCTTCTGGTCTGAAGATGAGCCACAATACAGGTCGTGCTGTTTCTGTGTGGATGATTTGTCAGTCTCACAGCATAATTTCAAGTAAGTTAATTTTAAAGAAGCAACGCAACACAGGTGGTTTACTTTCCAAGTAATTACTTGCTGGTATCCTAGCTGAGATGCAGGGAAATAGGAGCTAAGAAGAAATGTGGTGAACCAGCCTCTCTTCCTTCTCTGATTGCTGATTTTGGCAAAGGCCACAGTAAGTCAGCAACCAGCTCGCTAATAGCGTCTCAGACCCACTTGCAGGTCTATTTTAAGCTTTGTGGCTGGCATCACTGAAGCTACTGGACCATCTGTGTGCTGCCCCAGCTAACCTCCAGTACTCCCAGAACCCACTCATCCTCCCCTACCGCCAGGCCAATCTACTCAAGCTCCTTCTCATTCCTAGTCTGTTACATGGCAAGAGAGTGACTGAATGTTAAGGGTAACAGTCAGGAATCACAGACAGCCTTTGTGTAAACACAGCAGGTATTGTTGCCAAGTGCAGTCTTTGTATCACACTATTTTTCAAGGCCCCCCCTCTCTGCCTGTTCCTTCTCTACAACAATGTCACGTGGCCTCTGTGCTTGTTTGAACACAATGTATCAACAGGTGTTCTAGTTGCTAAAACAGTCTGTGAGGTCAGAGCACCAAACTCAAGGACCTGCCCTGGCCTTGGCCAATGGTCACATAACAAATAACACTGTGAAAGCCCACTAGACGGCCAAATGGAATTCCATCTAGACACAGGGACAAGGCAGGGCCAGAGGGAAGTCAAGGTGGGGTACCGAAGACCCTCCTTCCAGCCTACCAGCAATTGGTTTTTCTACAGAAGAAACTGAACTTTATTTATAGCTTGGCTGTCACTGAATCACACAACTTTGCAACTGGAGAACTAAAATTATACCTCTAAATGAGATTATTTCAAATCCATCACTTTGGAGAAGCTTTATTCTGATTCCAGAAATACCTTGGCCTTCAATCTTGATGACAAATTCTCCGACTATATTTAGTGATGGCAAATATCAGGATTTTTTTTTTTTTTTTAGGGTGGGTATTATTTTCAGAAATAGTTAGATCATCTAGAACTAAGAATAATAAGATGGACTGGTAAGCACAAGGTTTTGAGTTTGATCCTTGATACTGCAAAAGAAAAACAAAAAACAAAAAAAACCCAACCTCTAGGGGCAGGGGATGTAGCTCAGGGTACAATGCCTACCGGCTAAGCACAAGATCCTTAGTTCAATCCATGGTACTTTAAAAAAAAAAATAGTAAGATAGGGGAATCAATACTATTCTGCTATAAAACCAAAGAGTTGATTATAGTGAAATGAGTTGAAAATACCTGTGCAGATTTGAAAATTGGACGAGAATTTTAAAATCCTCTGAATAGGGCCAGGGATTAACTCAGTGCTTCCAGCATCTGCCTGGCAGGTGCAAGATCCTCAGTTCAATCCCCGGTACCACATACCACATTGTTGGTGTGGTGGCTCACGCCTATAATCCCAGCACTCAGGAGGCAGAGGCAGGAGGATTGCTGTGAGTTTGAGGTTGGCCTGAACTGCATAGTGAGCTCAGGGCTGGTCTGAACTATAAAGTAAGACCTTGTCTCAAAAAAACTAAACAAAACAAAATGCTCTGAATAATGGAATTATCAGTGTGGAATAAGTGTAGATGCTACTAAGATAATAACTTTGAGGAGGTTATCTCCAATTGATCCTGGAGACTATTACCATATTTATAACCCTAGGAAAATTTTTACAGACAATAGAAAAGTCTATTATGAACTTCTTTTCTAGGCTCTCAGGCAGGAACTCTTAATAATCCACTCAGCCTCAGTTTGATTGGTCTCCATGCTTGCAAAGCAAGGGCTAAGAAGCAGTGAGATTCATGTAAACTAAACTAATCTGATATCCCAAAGTTCCAAGGTTCTCTCACTTTATTAATGACAGTAGTTTTAGCCATGGAATATGTCCATAGAGACGTAGGTCTCCTTAAATCCTTAATCTAAAACACTAATTTGATGCGTCTATAATAGTCAATATATGTAGCACTTACTGCATATGTGTACGTACATATGTCAACTCAATACGACCTTGTGAGTTGCTACTGTTTTTATTCCTGACATGAGAAATCTGAGGCACAGCAGAGGTTGTCCAAGATCATATAGCTGCAGGAGTACATCTGAGGCAGTCGGACTCCAGCTATTCTTACGTACTATGGTATACCTATCTTATGCTCCTTCTGCAAGCCAAGGGAAAAAAATAATAGAAATTAGAAACAATGAAAAGTACTTGCAAATTTATAGGAAGTTCATTTGAGAAGCAAAAAACTGGGGGTGGAGTGAGGCAGACGGCCCTAAATAAATCGAGATGAAGGCCAGAAACAAGCCACAGAAACCCTGAAGAAAGCAAGAGACTAATTTATTCAGAAGAGGCTGCTTGACAGATCCAAGCATTAAGAATAACTAGTTTTGATACATCAAGTTTTTCCTTTATTACATAAATCACATAATTCAAGATTATTCAGAAATGCACAGTATTGCTAACAGGGCTGTTATTATAGTAAGTCTAAATCACTGCGGACCATCTATGTGTCTTGTTTGGTTACAAGCAGACCAATGACACCCTAAACCTAACCTCAGCTCACGTGCAGAAGCTGCATCCCATCAAAGAGAAATGCTTCCATCATGGGAATGACCTGAAGGTCTCTTCCCTCTTTTGCAGGCTGCGTCTTACTCCTTTTCCATGTAACCAACCGACTAACGAGGCAGACGACATTGGGCTCAAGAGTCCTTCAAAGCACGTGTTCTGCAAGGGAAAGAATTTTTTCACCAAAGTTCCCCCTTGAAGCTTTTCAGACCAGCGTCTTCTCCCTAGGACTGAGACGTGTCCAGAAAAAACATAGAAAACAGCTGAACTCATGTTCCTTTAACGTGCAACTTGTGGTGAATGAATGAAGCAACACACGTACTAGAACTTCCGTCACGCCTTACACCCAGGCTGGGAGGGACTGCGGGAAGTTTGGTTTCCCGTTGGGCTGGGAGTCGCTCCAGCTCAGGGTTGCCCAGGCACAGCTGAGACAACAGCCGCGCTGTAGGTTCGGCTGTCAGGCCGGCCCAGCGTTCCAGTGTCCCCCACCGAGGTGCCAGGGATTCGCGGAAGCACGCCTGGCGGGGAAGCAACCCGTCCCCGGGGCCCCACGCGCGCAGACAAGCTGGGACAAGCCCGGGCGCCTCCTCCTCCTGCTGGCGGTCAACGCAGTGCTGACTTCCCAGCCCCACGGTCAGCTTCTTCCGAGCCCAGCGCAGACCCACCCTCTACCCGCCACTTGGCGCGGTCACGTGGGCAGGCACCCGGAACCAATGGGCGGCCTCCGCCGAATGGGATTGTCTGACCCCCGTGACGTCACAAAACTGGCAGCTCGGCGCGCTCCTCTTCCGCCCCCGCACTCCGGGCCGAGGCCCGCTCTTCGTGTCCCCGCCCACTCGCTCTCGCGCAGCCAATCAGCAGACGGGAAGCGCTCGGGCCGAGTGCGCGGGCGGGGCAGGGTGGTGGCCTGGCGGGGCAGGGGCGCGGAGCTGGCCGACCGTGGGTGAGGTTCCGCGCTCCGGGTAGCTGCGCG
Organism: Petromus typicus; assembly: GCA_004026965.1. Taxonomy (NCBI): domain Eukaryota; kingdom Metazoa; phylum Chordata; class Mammalia; order Rodentia; family Petromuridae; genus Petromus; species Petromus typicus. Next base: position 17,948 of record PVIR01010620.1, on the reverse strand, counting down.
CGACCGCGGGAGGGAGCAACCGAGGGGTGCCCCGCCGCCTGCACGTTGGGAGAAGCGGCTGGCCCTCCGCTGCGCCCGGTTCGTATTCTCTACTTCCAGACCCAGTCGCCTGTCCGGAGTCCTCTCCCTCGGTCCCAAGTTGAGGGGGCGTCGGGGCTGGGACGCAACGGCCGCTGGCGTGCGGAGGGCGGGCCGTCGGCAGCCGCGCGGGCCGGGCCAGCGCGCCAGGTGTGCTCCGGGTTCCGCGTCTGCGGCGCGGCGTAGGGGCGCTTTGCGCTGCGGGGGGCTCTGGGTGCGGACCGGGCCGCCGCGCCGCCCACGGGTCTCCGGGCTCTGGCGCCCGCTGTCACGGGCGGTGGGACAGCGGGAGGAGTCCTCGGGGAGCGTTCGCGGGCGCCGCGGAGGGCCGGACGGGGCGCGCGGAGGGCGGCGCGCGATCTTTGGCTCCACGCTCGGGTTGCCCGGCGGGGCGGGGGCTCTCTGCCTGCCGGGCGGGTGGGTTTGTTTGGCTTCCTTCTCCCCACCCCTGCCCCCCTCCTCCATCCTCCCCCCTCCCGGCCCGCTCGCGGGCTGCGGCGAGACCTCGCCCCTCCTCTGCTCCCGCCTACCCGCCGTCGCCGCCTCTAATGAGCATCTCTGCCTTGCTTTCAATGGGCCGGTGCTGCTGTCGCTGCTGCTGTCCGCGCGGGTTGTGGATGTTGTCGGCTCCGTTTTGTGATGACAGGAGAATGTGTGTGTGTCCCGGGCCCAGACGAATTGGTAGGTATCCCCTTCACTGCGTTGGGTACCCAGGAAGGCTGGTTACCGCTTTTGTGTGTGGATGTTGTTAGGCGTGTTGGCATGAAATTTAGGAGTGAGATAGGAAAACAAGACAAAGGCGTCCTGGACGGAAACAGCTTTGATGCCTTAATTGCGATTTTTAGGTAGGGACAAAGGAGGCTGATCAAACAAGTGCTGGCCCGGTGCTTTGTGTCTTCTGAAGCAAACCAGTTTTTCATTCACTTAAAGACAGGAGATGGGAAATGGCTCGGCATTTCCAGAAAATGCTGAAAAATCGAAAAAAGTATGTAGTGTGTTTAATGTAATCACTGAGATTCTGACACATCTGATGATTAGTCTAACATTGCCTTTTCATTTGCATCCAAAGCTTTCCAAAGCTGAACAGCTCCGGAGTAGGTACATTAAAGCATTTTCTAATTAATTTGGTCGTGCGTTTACTGAGAAAGGAGTAATGTCTTGGCAGAGGCTCTACCGATCGCATCAGTAAGAATGGATGGGGCTCTTTCCCGTATCTGGTTGCAGCGCATCTTTTCTATTAGTCATTGCAAAATTAGCCAAATCTGCCTATTACTAAGACGCTGCATATAATGTGGCTACGTCTGGATCATGGGGTGGAAACTTTTCAGTAAAATTGTAGTTAATAACTTAAAAAATTGACTCTGCTCCAGTTTACCAAAAATTGTATCATGTTGTTTTGATTGCATATGCAAGCACCTTCCACACTGTTAATTTAGCCAGTTTATTGACAAGTTTTGATTGCAAAAGGGTTGTTATTGGATAAAATACTTAAGAGTTTTTCAGTGCTCACTGTTTAATCACAGCATTGAAAGTACATTGGCTTGTAAAAGTGTGTGGTATAGTGGAGCGAATGTACAGTACGTACCATTTATAGTGAGTGATAAGATATTAGGCTCGTTAATCAGAGCTCAGTTTGACTTCCAACTTCCCTAGGGATTTGTCTTTTGAAGGCATGTTAGGAGCTGTAGGATTAGGATTCTCAATACATAGGCTAAACCCCTGAATTACTGCAAAAAATACAGGTGAAAAATTTCACTCTTTGCTCTTGTGCCTTTAATCTCCAGTACTTCTGCTTGGAAGGAAAAAAGTAGTTGAGTTTTAAATCCTTAAAGTTAAATATTGGTCAAAGATTCCGCTCAATGGATCGTGCTCTTTTGCAACAAACTTCATTCATTTTGCAGTCAACTATAAACGCAGAAATATTTTCAAAACAGGAGATTTAAGGAAAAATCAGGTTTCCTGGTCTTAGGTCATGTAGTCAAACCTTGTGCATTTCTCACTCTCCCATTTTAAGTTTTAAAGTGAGGACAAGCAGAGACTTAGGAAATTATGAGGAAGTTTCATTTTTATTAAGATTACATCTGTTATACATGTTTGATAGTAGAAAAATATACACAGTTAAAAATGAGTTCATGTGTTTTTTGCAAGCAAGCTTGAAAAGAGATAGCATTTGCATGTGGAGGCCAGTGTCATGTGGCCTGACGTTGGAGCACATCCTGGCTCTGTCCTGTACACTTAACCTTTGGATGACTTTCAGGTACTCAGTTAGAAGTGCTGTTATTTAGTCCTACTAGGATCTTGTTTTTCTGGAATTTCTGTTTGGCATCACTGCATATCAGGGTGTTTATTGATCTGTAGATTATTGTTTTCAAAATTCTGGTCATTACTTTCTAATACCTGATCTTGTATTCATTTTTGCAGAACAATTCCTTCGTAGATAGTACAGTTAAAAAATAATGGTACTTTCTACTACTTGGAAATAGTGGTCTGTATGACTAGTTTAAACAGTGCTCATTACGAAAGCAAATGAGACGGTGATTTTTCAGTGTGCTTCTCTTCTTCCCTACTTGCTACTTAGCATTTATAGAAAAAATGCATGAAAATACTTTAATACATCACTAATACTAGGATATCAGTAAAATTTTGTCACTCAGTACAGCTTCTGGAAAGAATAGTTCATAGTAAGACTCAGATGACTTTATTTTCCTTATTCTATGTTGTTTACTGTATTTGTCTATTTAAAATATTAAAGTCTAGTCCAATAAATAATTTGAAGCAGTATCTTAAGAATTCAGAGAAAATTGCTATTGAAGAAGGAAATGAATTTTTAAACCACATATGTATTATCCAGAATAATAACTTAAATTAATTAAACTATTCTCATGAATTCCCAGCAATTATTTTGTGTCATATGATTTTTTAAAATTTGTAATATAATGCCATACTCTTATAATCCAAAGCTACTGGATGACTATTCTTGATGCTCTTCTTAGACAATAAGAGATCTTTTCTTAATATGAAATTTTTTATAAAGGTGAATTCTCCTTGGGGTTCATAGTAGATAATAATATTTCTATAGCTTTGTCTTATGACTGCTGAGCAAAAAACAAGGATAGCAAGTAAATTAAGTTCTAGAACTGATATATTTATGTTACTAGCAAAGCTGTAGACCTACTGGAATACTTCATTTTTTATTACAGAGGGCACAGTATAATTCAGAAATAAGTAAATGAAATGTAATTTGATTTCAAAGCCTTACCTCAATAAATAGAAAGACGTGAGTCCTACAGAGGGTTGGAGACTATCTGCTTCTGTATGATCACTTACAGCTTAAGAGAATAAGACCACTGAGGTGAACTGTCTTTTCCAGCGTTGTTTGCAAGTTGATGACTGACCCGTTTTTCTTAGCTCGCAGACTTAGCACAGTGGTCTAGGAAGATGGGCAGGCAAGACCACCAGTGACATACAGGAAGGAATTTTTATCTCATTAGGTACAACATTTCTATATATGTTATAATAAACATTATATTAATAGAGTGGTATATGCCAAATGTTTACAAATACTGTAATCAGATACATATCTGGGGATGCATTGTAACACATTTTGGTATTTGTTGTAATAAAATGTCAACAATTGACTGCAGGCCTCAAAAAAAGAGTCTTCGAAAATGGGCAAAGACCTTGCGCAGAGTAGGAGGTCCCAGGCCTTTTCTCAAAAGGATAGAGAGGCACAAGAGATTGGCCAGGTAGACTGCTGCGGCATTGTGTTATGTAACTTTCATTTTCTCAGCTTTTCCTGGCCAAATCTATTGTACATTCTGTGCAGTTTGTTCAGCAGAAAGAAATACAGAGAAAAGTGAAGTTAAGTACAGTTCAGGCCTGGCTGCATGGATGAATAGGAGTATTAATTACCATAATACATTCTGTAGAAATACTGTACAACAGTAGAAATTATAGTACCTCGTATCACAGGGCTTGGCATGTAAATTCACTTACTAAATACTTTCTATAAAAGCAGAGCTAGATTAAGTAATCTGAAATGTGACTGTTTTCTTTACGGACATCTGTCTTAATTTGCTGTCCAGGAATCCCAGTCAGAAGTTCCAGCCTGCCGCTGTTCTCTGATGCCATGCCAGCCCCGACTCAACTGTTTTTCCCTCTCGTCCGTAACTGTGAACTGAGCAGAATCTATGGCACTGCATGTTACTGCCACCACAAACATCTCTGCTGCGCATCACCCTACCTTTCTCAGAGTCGCCTGAGATACGCACCCCATCCAGCATATGCTACCTTTTGTAGGCCAAAGGAGAGCTGGTGGCAGTATACCCAAGGGAGGAGATACGCTTCCACACCACAGAAATTTTACCTCACACCTCCCCAAGTCAATAGTATCCTTAAAGCTAATGAATACAGTTTCAAAGTGCCAGAATTTGATGGCAAGAATGTCAGTTCCATCCTCGGATTTGACAGCAATCAGCTGCCTGCTAATGCACCCATTGAGGACCGGAGAAGTGCGGCAACCTGCTTGCAGACCAGAGGGATGCTTTTGGGGGTGTTTGATGGCCACGCAGGCTGTGCTTGTTCCCAGGCGGTCAGTGAAAGACTCTTTTATTACATTGCTGTCTCCTTATTACCCCATGAGACTTTGCTGGAGATTGAAAATGCAGTGGAGAGTGGTCGGGCGCTGCTGCCCATCCTCCAGTGGCACAAGCACCCCAACGATTACTTCAGTAAGGAGGCATCAAAGCTGTACTTCAACAGCTTGAGGACTTACTGGCAAGAGCTCATAGACCTCAACACTGGCGAATCAACTGATATTGATGTGAAGGAGGCTTTAATTAATGCTTTCAAGAGACTCGATAATGACATCTCTTTGGAGGCTCAAGTTGGTGATCCTAATTCTTTCCTCAATTACCTGGTGCTTCGGGTGGCGTTTTCTGGAGCCACTGCTTGTGTGGCCCACGTGGATGGTGTTGACCTTCATGTGGCCAATACCGGGGATAGCCGAGCCATGCTGGGTGTGCAAGAAGAGGATGGCTCTTGGTCAGCTGTCACGCTCTCTAATGACCACAATGCTCAGAATGAAAAGGAAGTGGAACGGCTGAAATTGGAGCACCCGAAGAGTGAGGCCAAGAGTGTGGTGAAACAGGATCGGCTGCTTGGCTTGCTGATGCCTTTTCGGGCTTTTGGAGATGTAAAGTTCAAATGGAGCATTGACCTTCAAAAGAGAGTGATAGAATCTGGTCCAGACCAGTTGAATGACAATGAATATACCAAGTTTATCCCTCCTAATTATCATACGCCTCCTTATCTCACCGCAGAGCCAGAGGTAACTTATCATCGATTAAGGCCACAGGACAAGTTTTTGGTGTTGGCTACTGATGGGTTGTGGGAGACCATGCATAGGCATGATGTGGTTAAGATTGTGGGTGAGTACTTAACTGGCATGCATCACCAGCAGCCAATAGCTGTCGGTGGCTACAAGGTGACTCTGGGACAGATGCATGGCCTTTTAACAGAGCGCAGAGCCAAGATGTCCTCTGTATTTGAGGATCAGAATGCAGCAACCCATCTCATTCGCCACGCTGTGGGCAACAACGAGTTTGGGGCTGTTGATCATGAGCGCCTATCCAAGATGCTTAGCCTTCCTGAAGAACTTGCTCGGATGTACAGAGATGACATTACAATCATTGTGGTTCAGTTCAATTCTCATGTGGTAGGGGCATATCAAAATCAGGAATAGTGAGTGGTTCTTACCTGGAAGTTCTCAAACTAAAGGGCAGAATTTTATAAAGCTACTATAACAAACATTTCCATTGAGTTGTTCTAAACATTTACCCATTTAGTACTCTAGATAGTCTAGTGTTCCATATTAACTTTGCAGCAGGGTGATGAGCTATTGAGCGTCTGGTTCTGCATAGTTTGGACCTCACTCACAGCACCTCCTCTTGAGACAAGTTAGTTTCTTATTGCATGTGTCAAGATGTTAATTTCTTTTTACCAACGTGAGAAAACCAGGCCTATCTGGCACATATATTCTTGAATAGGCCAAAAGCCAGGATCCTCCCATGTGCATTTTCTTGGTAAAAGAGAACAAACATTACTACTATTCACACCTGCAGATCCCTTTCTTCATTAATGTTCTAAATGTACATGAGAACATTCATTTATTGCATGACTTCTAGGATATATAATCTTTGTATTATTTATGTAAGTTTATTTTATTCTGAGTGATTTTCAGATCCAGTACTTTAAGCCATAAATGACCATGAACCAAGCAACCTGAATTTGTCAGTTTTTTTAATTATCTGGCAGAATCCTTAGATGAAAGAACATACTATACTCTTTTCCCCTACCCCTGATTTTTTAGTGTAATTGAATTATCTCCTATTTTTTTCACACACTGGAAGACAGTAAAGTTTTTTAGTTTTATCTACTGTTATGTTGCTATTAACCAAAGGAAAAAAGTTGTTTTTTAGTTTCTGTAAGTGAAAAACTTCATTTGGTTTGAAATATAGACAGAATAAAAAGGAGAACCTGATAATGTTCAGTGGTTGTCACCTGTAGCCACCAGCACATCACCCTTATGTAATCTGCAGAGATGTGGCACATTCCAAGTATATGGTGGGCAGATATTTAGTACTGGTAAGAATTGTTGACACTTTGGACTTTTAAGAATGACAAGTTTAAATAGCAATTGGGGTGGTTACTAAGGCTTGATGTTACCATTTGGTATTGAGAAGGGAAGAAATGTGTGATTTTCCTCACTTAGATGTAAGTCAATTGAAACATTTGCTTTAAAATCCCTAAAGACTTTAAACATAATATAGCTTAAGATGTACATGTTAGATATATACATGAAAAATTTTAAAAGGTAACTATCGTGCATGCCTGATGTAATAAAACACTAACTAGTATCAAGAGTGTTTGCAGCAGTCTCCATCATTATATACAGTCCCTTCTAGTACTGTTTCAAAGCAAAGGAAAATAAATATGTTCAGATTGGCTTTGGGAAGCTTCTTTAATATGCATCAAATGACATTTTGTTCCTGTGTTTGATTGTGATCTGTGTACAGCTGTGTATATTTTTCATCTGTTCTCTTCTAAAAAAACTTGGAAATTCACATATGTTTTAATATACAACATGAGCTTTTTCTTGGATAATTCATTGTTTAAGAGTCCTTTTTCAGAAGTCTGTACAATATGAACTAGGTGGGAAACCGGATACTAAATCGATGTGTTGGGTGCAAACTTTGTTCATGTTGAAAATAGACTCAGTAAGATTGCAGCTCAGATTATATCTTATGCTGTTTGTTTTCTGCGATATTTTTGTGTTTCTAGTTAATTTGAACCTTTCTAGGTATTTTGGAAGGGGAAAGACTGTACTGTGTATTTCTAAATGTTTTGACACAGACTTCGTCTTTTAATAAAATATGTGATTGTGGTAGCAAAACCCATTTTTAACTAGTATTTGAATTGCATTTGAACGTTACCACTGAAGAATAGTTACATATTAAAGATATTCTTTGTAGTACAGGAAAGATAAATTTGGTTTCCTGTGACCATGACCATGATCTGGGTAGTCATTCTTATCACACAAGAAGTTTGGTCTACAAGCCCATCAAAAGTTAGAAAGCTAGTCTGCTTTGTGGAGAAGTGAAAACAAAATATGGAGTTGACATTATGGAAATGAAAATAATTGTTAGAATCTGAGTGAATTAGTCTGAAAGTAGTCAGATTTTAATCTTAATTGTCACACTGGCATATCTAGAATTAAAGTCAACACATGTAAACTTTCATGGTATTTAATTTGTTTAAATTTTGTTTTATTTAAACTCTAACATATGCATTTTCTGTATTTGTATTTAATTGGTGGTTCATGGTCTGTTTAATGTACCCTGATAATTAAAAGAAACATTAATTTAGTACACATTTTTTCACAGGAACACTGTCCTATAGAAGATAAATCTTTGGGAAGACCTAAAGCAGTTTATATCTTATAGAAAGAATGGTCAGAGAAATGGCTATAGCTTTACATCTGCTTTCTGAATGGCCTATGTTGATTTTTTTTTAGGTTTTTTTTTTTTTGAGACAGGGTCTCGCTTTGTAGTTCAGGCTATCCCTGAGCTCAGCCTCCAACTCACATCACAGCAATCCTCCTGCCTCTGCCTCCCGAGTGCTGGGATTACAGGCATGAGCCACCACGCCCGGCACTGTGGTATGTGGTACTGATTGCTGCTGGGCGTGAGTCTCCACACCCAGTATTATGTGGTTACCGGGGATCAAACCTGGGCCCTTGCAGCCGGCAAGACAGGCGCCGGAACCACTGAGCTATATTCTCGGCCCAGTTGACTTTTTAATAATAGATTCATTAAATGATTTCTGTTGCTGGTAGGTTATATTTAACTTTAAAATCTAGTTGAGATATTATTTACATTCAATAAAATGAAACAATTCAAAATATATGAGATTTGGCAAACAAATGCCAGTAAAGAGAGAACTTTTCCATTACTCCAAAAAATTTCCAGTTAGCCTGTATATAAATACTGTTCTGACTTCTCTAGTCAGAGATTAGTGTCGCTTGTTTTAGAAGTTCATGTAAATGAAATCAGCGTGCTCTTTGTATCTGACCATTGCTAAGTATTTTGTGAATATCATATGGTTAAACATACTCTTACTATATTATTAACTAGCACTCCATTGTTTGACTGCATCACAGTTTATTCATTCTCTGCTAATGGTCATTATTCCTACCCCCATGCTAATTTTTAAAATGGTAATTGTCAATAATTATTCTTGGTTAAAGTGTAGTTTTAACTTTGCATATAAAGTTACAGGTTAGTTTTATATCCCATACCTTAATGGTAGACTTTTCTTTTTAATGCCCTCAAAATGAATAATGGAAATGTTTCATTGTGAAAAGTTGAGAGAGATTAGGGAGTAGTCCTTTGCTATTGACATCTCTGCACCTCTACCCCTGAAAATTTTCTCTGCATTAAGCATATTATGTAACTGGGCTAATGAGTCTACAAAAAAGAAGCAAATATAGTTTGGTTTTAATGGTCATGTTCATCACTGCATTGGACATTGATGTTAAGGAAGTAGATAAATTTTTTTAAAAGTGGATGTGAAATTGTTAATTAAGACAAGGGCTAGCTGACTGGTTTATTTCTGCTTTTATTAAATAAGATTAATGCTGCCTAGAATGAGCTTCCCTGTATAAGACTCAAACCCATGCCTAAATACAGGCTTTCAGTAGTTTTGTTATAGCAAGAAGATCTAGGTAGCTGTGCATCCTCGGTCTAGGACCGTGATGGTGAATCTTTAGAGCTTTCAGCGATATAAACAGACTCCTGTGGCACACGTGCCCTGGGTTTGCCGCCTCCTGTCTAGGGTCTAGGCAGCTGTGTTATCCTTAGTTAACATACTTAATTGTGGCCTTTCAGATATATAATAAAACAGTTGCTCTTCATTCTACAATTTTTCAGATTTTCAAAAGTTGAGCTTTGTTTAAATTGATGCACATGTGCCATAACCCCTTCCTGAATGAGCTAAGTGAAAATGTTGGATTGGCATCAGAATTGACATTTTCTTTGTCCTTTTCAGAATTTACTTTAAAAAAAACAACAAAAAAAAACAAGCTTTCACTGTGTTCAGATCAGATGAGCTTTGAACTCACTATATACCCCAGGCTGTCCTTGAACTCTTGGTAATCCTCCTGCCTCAGCCTCCCAAATGCTGGGATTATAGATATATGCCACCACTCCAGCCAGAATTTATGTTAAAAGCCAGGCTTATTCTTATTAAATCCTATCTGTCCTGTTCTTAATACAATCTATACGTTCAACTGTGTTCTGATAATATATAGTATTTTCTAAGTAGGTCTTAAATTATGTCTTTAAAATGATGAGATTCATGTACTCCATGTACCATTAATGGTTATTAACCCAGTGCATATATTTTCATAACCACATTACCTAGGTTTAATTATTTTTAGCCAATGTTTAGGTTCATAAAATATATATCTGGTTTTTAATCATATTAGTAAGTTTTGAACTTTGCCCATGGAGACTTTCAGTTCTTTGAGGATAGAGCCCATGGATTGTGTTGTTTCTGAGACAGTACCTTGTTTAATAAAATTTCTGCATTATATTTCACATTGGAGGGACACATTCCATAAAAAGTGAACTTTAAGAATATATTTCCCCAGAAGTTATTGTAATCAGATAGCAAGAAACTAGTCTGGCAATTGTTTTTTCATTTTACACTTCAGAACCCATGATACCTAAAGCTCAAACTAGCTTTTTTTTTTTTTTAGGTTTTTTGAGACAGGGTCTCACTCTGTGGTTCAGGCTGGCCCTGAGCTCAGCCTCAAACTCACATCATAGCAATCCTCCTGCCTCTGCCTCCCGAGTGCTGGGATAACAGGCGTGAGCCACCACGCCCGGCACTGTGGTATGTGGTACTGGTTGCTGCTGAGTGTGAGTCTCCACACCCAGTATAGGTATGTGGTTACCGGGGATCGAACCCGGGTCCTTGCGCTTGCAAGACAGGCGCCGGAACCACTGAGCTAAATCCCCGGCCCTCAAACTAGCTTTTAAACGTTGCAAAGAATGTCCCTGCTCTTTGGAAGCATCTGGCACCTACCTCCCAAAGGACTGGACATGTCATCTTGGTTCACCTAACTGTCCTTACCCAGTGGTGACAAGTTTCCCAGAAAAGACGGCCCGACAGTCGCACGTTCTCCGTTTTTCTGAGCCGTACCCAGTCCACTGACGCCAAAGTACAGCCTAGTTTTGCTCCAGGGTGAACAGGCTAGTGATCACACTGAGCCTTCCAACCTCAGACCCTAGGCACTGGGCAGCATATAAGCAGCCCGGCCAGAGAAGCCAAGATTCTGATCTCATTTGTGATACTTAATCAGGTTGTCTTCCTGAAGGAGAGCAGCCGTTTGGCCTGCAGCATTCAGTAAGAGGCCAGCCTTCCAGCACAAATGCTAAGAATGGGAGACGTGACAGGAGACCTGAGCAGGGACAGAAGGAAGACGGTGGTGGTGGTCACAGTCGTGATTATAAGTGGTATGGGGCGCAGAACACCGGATCCCCTCTTACACTGGATCAGTGACAAGGATAGAAGCGAAGCTAAAGAAGGTCTGCAGCCAGCTGAACCACAACAAAATAAAGGATTTGATAACACATTTCTAACTTGTGTTAGGGCAGCAGTAGCTGGAATACAAATTACTAGCATCGCCATTTTGTCTCAGTCCATTAGATAAGAAAAAGCCTCTGAAGATGACCATATGGAAGGAGGTCTTTGGCACCCACATGGATAGTTTTCTTGAAAGAAATTTGCTTAGAAGTTTTTTGGGGTTTTTTTCCTTGCTCTAAACCTGGTAATGGGTTAAATAGCCTAATTAACTTGATGAGGACGGAGACAGGATAATTAAGGTCTGATGTCAGAAGAAACAGCTGTGAGACTAAGCAGACCAGAGATAGCAAGTCTCACTAGCACGAAGTCTCACTAGCGTGAGGCCTTGCCAACATGAAGGCAGATCCCCACAATGGTACTTTCAAGTTCTGAGATGGCATCCACTCTCACCAGAAGGGGCACTGACCTTGCAGCCGTAGTAAGACTACAGCTGAGCACTCACTATGGGCCGAGTCCTGTGCACTTTCTCTTTGAATTCTTGACTAGCTGGTCCCTGGCCCTCAGCTCCTTTTCTAGCTGTCTCTACCTAGCTCTGTGTACCAGGAAGCTAACCCTGTCACTGTGCCACAGACCTCACTTGTCTCCTGCTGCCGCTTTGGTTCAACTGGTGATGGCTATGAACAGCAGCACATCCGAGGGCTAGACAGAAAAGAGGCTGGGGTATTTCTCTCTCATTCCTTTAAGCCTGGGCTGCATTCCAGCCCTTAGCTGTGTCAGTCACGCCACAGTGCCCTGAAAGTACCCCTCTTGCAGGGTTCCAGTTTCACAGAGTTCGAATAATACTCTTTACCCCCCTCGTCCTTTCACCTTGAGGATGGAAGTACCTCCCTACTCCTACCAGACTCTGGGTGCTGCCCCACAGTGCTCCCTTACCCTTCCCTAAACCTCTGGAAGTAAGGATTTGAGCCATCAAAGGAGAAGTTAAGACCTGGCAAATATGATCCCTAAAGCAAGCAGAAGAAATATAGCTCTTGTCTACTTAGCACGAAAAAGCTAAGTAACCCACTAATCATCATGTATTAAACAAACCTCATATATCTGTTTAAAAACCTGCACGTTTCCTTAGCATATCCTCTTTCTATAACCAGAATGATCCCTCTAGAATCCAAAAGACCTGAGAAGTGATCACTAAGCAAGTGAACCCTGAAGAAGCAGATGCAAATATCCCCGAAAGTATCAGATTAAGGTAGCCCAGCAGTGTGGCATACAGGGAATGGAACCACCTCTGGATGCAGTGCACCAAGTGTGGGAGATAAACAGAAATGTATTGTAGGTTAGAACGCTGGCTGTGTCTTTCACTTGGCAGTGTGTTAGTTACACAGTTTCTCAGCTCCATTCACTTGTGGAAAAGTCTGAGTGTCTGCTGGACCCTAAGCATTGAAGGCAGGTGTTGAGTGTATAGATAGCTAAGAGATAACATCTCCCTTCAAAGAGATCATAGTTTAGGGGGAAAATTACCCATGTATTTAAAAACTCAGCAATTAAAATGACTTTAGTAGTTGAAACAAGTATAAATTCCAACAATAATCCCAGGTAGGAGAATAATGACTTTTCTGGTTTGCCTTAGGGTCAGGCAAGTAAAGGAGATTTAGGACAACTTACTCAGGAGGCTGAAGCTTGTGCAGACATTTGAAGGCTGAAAGGGGGTCTTCCAGGCAGAAAAATATCAGGAGTGACATTCCTGAAGACACAGAAACCTAAAACCATACCGTGTTTGAAGATCTCTTGTCAGACTAGAGCATGTCATGAAGGGAGACGGGAAAAGCAGAAACGAGCCTTGAGTAAACGTTGACTGTGGCACTCATGCAACCGGCACTGCATAAGAAGGCAAAGATGGCCAAGGTAAGCATGGAGTTCAAAAGTTGTTACACAGGTGTGAGAGAAAGAAGTATGAAACAAGGTCGGCCAGGTCTGTGCCAGGCTGGGATCCAGCTTCTTGCCACACACAGATAGGACACAAGACTAACTCTGAACGGAGGGAGAGTGGCTAACCAGCATAATATCTGCGTCACATGTTACAATTAGTCACTTCCCTATGGTCACATTTCAGTTACCTGATGGCTAGTTCAAACACTCATATTTTTCTTCTGTTTGTTGGTTACTGTAGTACAGTTGCTGAACTCCAACCAGGAATTGGGTAACTGGAAACAGTTGACCTCAGATAACCTACCCAACCACCTTTCAGAATCTTAAGCCACAGCATGTAGATTGAATTTCCAGCCACTAGCTGATTAGTCCAATATAGCAAGTGTTTCTTGGGCAGCTTCATTGTTTTAGGCACTAGGGATATATGGTAATCAGTCTGTAAGGTGGTTCACTGCTTTCTGGTGTTTACACTGTCTTATCCACACCCAGGACTGCTTTATGTGTCTAATGGGATACACCAGATGCAGCAGAATGTCTTGGCCAAGATGAGCTTATAAAAGGCACTGCAGCTTTTTCTTGGTTGTGCTTACTCTTCTATGCTTGTTCTTACTAGTCTATGCTTCTCACTCCAGAGGAGCCATGTTGTGAGCTGCCTAGTAATGAGACAGGTGTGGCGAGGGGCGAAGACTCCTTCCAGCAGTCACCTTCCTGGACTCGAGAGCAGATGTTGTGGCCCCGGTGAAGTCCTCAAAGGCTGCAGCCTCCTGAGAGGCTGGAGTTAGAGAAGCTGCTTCCAGATTCCAGCTCCCCAGAAACGATGTGAGAAATAACTGCAGTTTCGGATGCTAAGATTTGGGGTAATTTGTTACACCTCTGAAAATCTGATGGTTTGGACACATAAACATTGATTATTTAACTGTTGTCAGACTAGAGCATGTCATGAAAGAAGACGGGAAGAACAGAAACCAATTCCTGAATGGGTGATATCTCCAGTGTTAATATGTGGTTCACTCCAGAAAGAATGGCTGCTATCATGAAATCAACAACAAATGCTGGCAGGGCTGGGAGATGAAAGGAACCCTCCTCCACTGTTGATGGGAATGTAGATTGGCGTAACCACTGTGGAAATCAGTGGGGAGATTCCTCAAAAAACTAGGATTGGAGGTCCCATTTGACCCTGCTATTTCCCTGCTAGGCATGTGCACACACAAAAAATTAAAAGATTCATATCACAGCAACATATGTGTACCTATATTTATAGCACCTCATTTTATGATAGTTAAACCTTGGAAATAGCCCCAATGCCCATCAACAATAGACTGGATAAAGAAAAATTTTTTTTCTAATAAAATGGAGTATTGCTCTACCATAAGGAATGATAAATTTGAGTCATTTATATTCACATGAATGTACTTTGTTTTTTTTTTTTTGTTTTTTTAGGTTTTTTGAGACAGGGTCTCGCTTTTGTGGTTCAGGCTGGCCCTGAGCTCAGCCTCCAACTCACATCACAATCCTCCTGCCTCTGCCTCCCGAGTGCTGGGATGACAGGCGTGAGCCACCACGCCCGGCACTGTGGTATGTGGTACTGGTTGCTGCTGGGGTGAGTCTCCACACCCAGTATTGTTATGTGGTTACCGGGGAATCGAACCCGGGCCCTTGTGCTTGCAAGACAGGCGCCGTAACCACTGAGCTAACTCCCCGGCCCCACATGAATGTACTTTGGAGATGTACACATAAGTGAAATAAATATGACACAGATGTGTAAATACTGTATCATTTTTCTGGAATGGATTGAAGATATAAATGAGTTCTGAAATATACGATAGGTATTGTGAAATAGGAAGAAAATGATTGAAAGAAAAAGGGGTAAATAAGGAAAAGAAAAAAATCGGATGGTAAAAATAAAATAAAAAGAAGCAAAGCATATGTATATAAGAGCCAGGGGGTTATAGGGAGGTTAGGGGAGTGAGAAAAATGAGAGTTAGGATGTGTCATGTACTGGTACAAATTCTCAATGTTAATTATGATCATAATGTATATATATAATGCACCAATAAAATCAGTTTAAAAATATGTGACAAACAAGATGTGCAATGACCAAAAGATATATATATATATATATATACATCCACCCAGTTTTGTTCCAGAGTTGTTAAATAATTCCCCAGGAGAGGAGCAGCCAACTGACCCATCCGTGACTCCAGATCACTTTCACTTTCACATTGAGTAATTTTCACTATTAATATTTACTGTTCTGTATTTGAGCGGGACTTCTTACACCTTGAAAGTCAACATTTATAAATTAAAGCACCTGTTTAACCTGTTCAAAATCATTTTTAGGTGCAAAAAGCATGAGAGGAATTTATGGAATGATTAGTAAATAAATGGTCTAACGAGAACATTTCCTTCCCCCACTGCCACATGCTGATTTCTGTCATCTTACAAATTAAGAAACGGAATCAGAGCGGATAGGGATTTAGCTCAGTGGTTCCGGTGCCTGTCTTGCAAGCGCAAGGACCCAGGTTCGATCCCCAGTAACCACATAACAATACTGGGTGTGGAGACTCACCCCAGCAGCAATCAGTACCACATACCACAGTGCCAGGCGTGGTGGCTCACGCCTGTAATCCAGCCTGAATTACAAAACTAGACCCTGTCTCAAAAAACCTAAAAAAAAAAAAAAAAAAAAAAAAATTGAATCAGATATTAGCCGATTTTAGAGATTTGTACATGTTCTTGTGTATGTTAGTCATTTTTTTTCTGTCATTTGTTTTCTTTATTGTGGATGGGATTTAAATTGTTTCTAGTTGATTGCTTTTTTAGCTGCTATTCATATTTTTGCATAAATCGTTTCTGGCCATATGCTTCCATTTCTTTTGACTGGATCATAGGGTACATACATATTGAACTTGGGAACTGAAAAACAATTCTCCTACTGTCCATGCCATTTTACACCTCTACCAAGGGGCTCCCATTGTTCTGTATTCCCTAACATTTCGCTGTATGAGTGTGTTGAGTTACTGTAGTAGGTATCAAATAGTGTCTCATAACAGCTAAAAGTTGAGCACCTTTTCTCATGTGTCTCTTTGTGTATCTAGTGTGTGTGTTCTGAGCCCTTAGGAGTTTGCTCACTTTCAGTGAAGTCTGCCATATGCAGATGGTACTGCACAGCGTTCCTCAAACCAGCACATCAACCTTTCCCTGTTTCTCAGGCTCCTTCTAACATTCAAGACTCTTTATGTGCCCTCTGAAGATCCATTCGGAGTCATGTGCCTATAAATGGGACAGGGAAGGTAGGAGTGGAAGGTGGCACACGGTGCGCCATCCATTGCCTGGTTATCGGAATGCACACTATCTCCCTGGGAATAAGAGGGTCCAAAGAACACTACCATTTTTACTGTAACCAAATGGACTTTTTGCTTTCTTAGTTTCCCATCTTTACTTCTCTAGCTACCTAGGTTACCTACTGTCACCACTGTAAATTAATGTGTTTGATCACTTATAAGTGAAAATTTGCTTCATTAGTTTTTCCTATACTTTTTTGGAAAGGCAAATTAAAATCAATATTAGGAAGATTATTCTTTATTTTTTTCTCTTTTATTTTTAGAAATAAAAACAACATAGGATGAATTGTAGCTCAGAAAAGTGGGCTTCTATCCAATTTCAAAGATCTCTGCTGAAAGAAATTTTTCCATGAGAGAAAAAGACAATTTATATCTAGTTTTAATAGGTCAATTAGTAAGCCCTTCCTCACTTCCTAGAAATGGAATTTCCACTTCTTGGAAATATCTAGCAACAGAAATGAGATCAAAGACACTAATTCAGCTTCCTGTGGTCAATAAATAATACCGTACAAAGCCAGAAGCACTTTGAAGTCAGACTCTAAATCTTTTCCCCTCTAATCTATTAGCACTTGTCCCTGTGCCCATGGAGGGTACAGAAAATGCCTGCTGATTGAACTACTTTTCAGTTTCATTACTTTTTCTATGATACATTGTCTCCAACCCTAAATGTTTTAAAAGCATAATGCAGTAATTATTATGTATAATTTTGTATAATTTACGATTGTATAATTTGTAAAATTTTTCATTTTTTTCTGGAAATAAATAATGGCAAGTTTATAAACATTTCCACACAACTGAGATTTTAATGTTGTCTATTGTTTTGATTGCTAAAAGTAAAATGTGTATTTGGATGTAAATATTATTTTATTTTCATGTGGACATCAAAACCCATTTAATTTTTTGTGTTTGTGATACTGGGAATCAAACTTGGGACCTTGCGCTTCTGAGGCAGGACCCAGAACGACTGAGCTAATCCCCAGCCTCAAAACCCATTTAAAAATGAATGACTCTATCTGTCATATAGATAGTAACTACTCACTGTAGAAAATTAGAAAATACACATAAGCAAACATATTTGGAAGATAGCAAAGGCCAATAGTTGTCTTGCCGTCCAGGAGTAGTGGTCACTAATTATTCTGTATGGTCGGGAAGCAGTATAGTGCAGAGGAACCACATTGGTTAACCCAGAGGGTGACCTAGATCACTGTGTCAAGTTCATTCTTCCTAGAAATGATTCTTCTTGGGTCAGGGATTTAGCTCAGTGGTTCCAGTGCCTGTCTTGCAAGCAAAAGGGCCTGGGTTTGATCCCTGGTAACCACATACAATACTGGGCATGGAGACTCACACCCAGCAGCAATCAGAACCACATACCCTGGTGCCAGGCATGGTGGCTCACGCCTGTAGTCCCAGCACTCGGGAGGCAGAAGTAGGAGGATTGCTGTGATGTGTGCT
>PVIR01010619.1:19367-49548 GCA_004026965.1 Petromus typicus | reverse complement strand
GGATCGAACCCAGATCCTTGCTCTTGCACTGAAACCATTGAGCTAAATCTCCGGCCCCCTATTTTTAAAATTTATAAAACCCCCTTCATGTCCCCACAGGTTAAAGAGCTGGCCACTATTGTCCTCGTACTGGAATATCTGCCTCATGGCAGCTTCAGTCTTTTTACGGATAGTGCTTATTGCACCGGTGTACTCCCAACACTACGCTATTATAAGAACAACCCCAGACAGCCCACTGGTTACAAGCGTGTCCCCTTGGCCCAAAGCCCCAAAAGAGTAACTTAACAATGTTCCACACAGGTGTAAAGTGTTTCTGTTCTCCTGATTCTAAACGTAAAGAGATCTCTATTACTTGATCTACAAGAGGTTTTTGACCAGTCTTAAGGGCAACTATAAGTTTAAAATTATAAAGATATTATTTTAAAATTTGACCAAATATATTAGAGTACACTCAAATTTTATAAATTGTTTGATATATTTGTCTGTCTAATCATACAATTTGTCTAATTGTTTTGATTGAGCTCAAAATAATTTTTCTTTTCTTTTAATCTTAAAATTTTTCCCCTGATTTCTTTGGGAAAAAAGGGGATATTATTACAAAGATACCTTTGGTATGAAACTACATTGAAAGATGTAAGGTTTTATATAGTTGTGATGCTTGTTGCTACCTTACTGGAGTACAAGATGTATTCATGCCCCATAACTGTGAGGGTTTTCAAACACTGTGTATGATATTCACCTTTTGATTCAGACATCTGTACTTATTTTTGGGAAAATAAGTACATCTAACAATGGCTATTTTACAGAAGAGACATTTAAGTACACCACAAAGATTATGACACAATTGTTATACTAAAATATCTTGTATAGTTCTTTGTTAAAGCCTTTTTCTGTAACATTAGACAATTACTCAATCACTAAAACAACTATGATTGGCAACTACAGTAGCCACCTATTTTTTGTTTGTTTGTTTGTTTGTTTGTTTTTGTGACAGGGTCTCATTTTCAGGCTGGACCTAAGCTCAGCCTTGATCTCACAGCAGTCCTCCTGCCTCTACCTCCCGAGTGCTGGGATAACAGGCATGAGCCACTGTGCCCAGTACTGTGGCATGTGGTTCTGATTGCTGGTGCGCATGAGTTTCCACACCCGGCCATGTTGTATGTGGCTACCAGTGATTGAACCAGGGCCCTTACACTTGCAAGGCAGGTGCTGGAACCATTGAGCTAAATCCCTGGATCCACCTAATTATATTTTTGTGCCTAAATATTTTTTATGCAATAGATTTATAATAGTGGAGTTCATTACTCCTATTACAACTGCTAATGTTACTGATCTTCTCTCCTGGTTGTTTAACAACTAAAGTTTAAGAGACCAAAACTAAAAAGGTTTCTGGGCTAAAAAGACAGCCAATATTTTGGCCCTGGCTCTCCAAGATCAGCTACTACTGAAGATCCAGAACATAAAGGAACCTTCTCCATGAGATCACATGATTCTACAAAAGTGTGTAAAAGGAATGTCACCCAGAGAAAAAAATCTCCCGTGCTTTTGCGAAAAGCAACATGGTCAAGCAAGGCCATGACATATCCTAATGGCTGACACTACCAGAAGATCTGAGAGATGGCCTGGTTCCAAGGTACTGACTGAAGAGACTTGTTTGACCTTGTTAGATAGTAAGAGGTTAACTTTATTTAATAGAAGTCTCACTATAACTAGTTCTTAGACATTCAGTATAAAATTATTGAAAAAAAATATTTTTACTTGCTTATAATTGAGTATGGGCTGCCAAATTCTAAGTGACACATATTAATACAACTAAGGTGCTAGACATTTTTGTTTTATTAATATCCATCAGAGATATACTTTGTATATTAGCTCCCCAGTAGGGGCCCTGTCTGCAGTCTTCTCTACACTGACCCTTCTCAGCTTGAAGAATGCGTGAGATAACATTTGGTTAAGATTCACCTAAAGATGCGCAATGTTAAGTAATTGGATAAAGTTCATTGCTCTTTCTTCACCTTATATATTTGTGTTGCTTAGATTTAAATTGTTGTTATTATAGTTGTGTCATACATTTTTATGGTTTCATTATTTTAATTTTTTAGAAATCAGATTGTTAGCTGTAGGTTATTTCAGCTCTACATAGCTTGATTGTTTGAGTTGACCAAAAAAGGATTTTGACTCCATAACAATATTCAAAATGAATCATAAATAATATACTATTTTAAAACATCTAAATTCACTGTAAATATCACTCTAAATTTTGTACTCAATGTCTGTTGAAATATCCTGATGCTTCTGAGTTTTGGGAGAACTTCATAGATTATATCTATATCTTCTAATTGGTAGAGTTTATAGTACATAAGAAATAGCTCCTGGTTATTGTATATATTGTGTAGTTAAAAACATTGAAGTGTATTTTCATTTGTTATGTTGTATTTAACCTTTAAAAATTAATGTTTGTCTTTGCATTTTTGTTATAATACCGTGCTTTTGGCCTAGGCTTTGGAGTCAAAAACAAAAAAGGGGGATATGACGAAGAAAGCCAGGCTTCCTGGGCTGCACTTTAAACTTGTTGCCTTATCGTGACTCCTCCCTTGGCCAAAACCACATGAACAATACACAGCCAGTGGCCTCTCTGCATACTTCAACCAATCCATGACTGACCCAAACCGTATGGTTACACCCACTGCCATTTGCTATCAAAGTGTGTGTATCTTGCAATAAAAACAGAAGCATTCACAAAACCTCCCTGGAGTTGGCCATGTGATTCTGCGGCTTGCCCTCTCATTGTGGGCCCAGATTGTAACACCTGACTTTTAGGAGCTTATTTACATATACTACTTTAAGTTAACATGAAAAAGTAAGGATTTATAAATGTTTAATAGCACAGCAAATAATCTAATAAACATACACCAAAATATATTTAACAATAGCATAGCTAAAATATTTCCCAGTAAATTCAGAATATGGAATGGAATAAAATGTGTAGTATCTGGGGTCAGGGATTTAGCTCGGTGGTTACAGCACCCGCCTTGCAAGCACAAGGGCCCAGGTTTAATCCCCTATAACTACATATAATACTGGGCATAGAGACTTACGCCCAGCAGCAATCAGTACCACAATGCAAGGTGTGGTGGCTCACGCCTGTAATCTCAGCACTCAGGAGGCAGAGGCAGGAGGGTTGCTGTGATATGAGTTTGAGGCTGAGGTCAAGGCCAGCCTGAACTTCAAAGTGAGACCCTGTCTCAAAAAAACAAACAAAACAAAAGAAAACAAAGATATATATAATATCATATAGGAAACTTCTATGAAGTACATAAATTTAAATCATGCTATATTATTTTGTCATGATACAATAAGTTTATGAATGAAAATATAAAGAATATACATATGAAAATTAGAAAGCTATTGTTCCTTGAAAATATTTAAAACTTTAAAGTGACAAAACACCATATATGGTTTTGGGATGAAACAGCATTTAACTAATACAATATATTGAACGCTTATGTTGGAATAAAAAAAGATATTATATTAATAAACAACTATTTGAATAAATTAGAAAGCTATAAACCTAAGGGAATAAAGATAAGAATAGATTTTAAGTGGACAGACAATAATAAGATCAAAGAATACAGAAAATCAACAGTGCCGGTATCAGTGCTCTTGGAGGAGGCAGAGAAAAACAGTCTCACACCTTTGTATTTTCTTTTTTTGCTAGAAATTAGATAGAAAAAGTTATGAGAATAGTGTATCATCAAGACGTGACACTCTTCACAGTTGTCACAATAGCTCAGTGTGGGAAGAATTCCTAAGAATGTCAGCCATTCCCCACATCACATAAGGAGCTAATTCCTATGTAGACGTCTGGCT
Source organism: Petromus typicus (assembly GCA_004026965.1). Taxonomy (NCBI): domain Eukaryota; kingdom Metazoa; phylum Chordata; class Mammalia; order Rodentia; family Petromuridae; genus Petromus; species Petromus typicus. The sequence continues at coordinate 45,678 of PVIR01010619.1, read as the reverse complement.
GTGGAGCACATGCAGGTGACCTGGGAGGGCCTGGGTCACACCGAGCCAGGGAGGAAGCAGAGGCTTCAGCTGGAGCCAGGAGCTGCGTGGGTGCAGGTTGGACCTTGCGCTGGACACCTGCTGCTCGAGGGACGGAGTGAGCCCGCAGGGAGCCGACTGCGAATGAAGCTGCGGCAGCAGAGGCAGGGGCTGGACAGGTGCTCATGTCCTAGCTGCGTGTCCTTCCGTGGTTTCCTTTCCAAGTACTCAGGGTCAGCTAAACTGCCCACCAGTAGTGCAAAAAATCAAAACCAGATGGTGCTTTCAGTTCCACCTTCAGAGGAAAATGCCAATACTAGCAATCATTGGTTCTTAGCATCTCGACATCAACATTTAAACTCATTCTGCAGTAATTTTCTTCCCTAAATTATCACTGTTTATTTGAAATATGACAAGTACTTCTAATTTATATGGATTACCGGCTCCTTTCAGAAGAACCAGGAATCAATCAATATCTAAAGCTATCTATATTTGGATATAGATTAATTTCTCTTTATTGTCTCCACTCTTATTTTTTAATTGAAATCTTTATTGATACATTATGTATACACATCATGATTGCACTCAACAATGAGAATTTGTGCCAGTATATAACACAACTTAATTCGCATTTTTCCCCATAGCCCTACTCACCCTACCACCTTACCCCTATATACATAAGCTTGGTTTCCTTTTTTTTTGTTATAATCTCATTATTTTTCCCCCTTCACCCCATTTCACTTTGAGTATTTTCTATTTCGCAATATATAAAATACATTCTAGAACTCATTTACATCTTTATTTTCTCATACCAGAGAAAAGACATGATATTTACACATCTGTGACCTATTTATTTCACTTATGAGGATATCCTCAAAGTATGTCCATTTAAGTACAAATGATTCAAACTTATCGTTTTTTATGGCAGAGTAATACTCTATTCTGTAGAAGAACCACAGCTTTTTTATCCATTCTCCAGATGATGGACATTTGGGTTGTTTCCAAGATGTAGCAATCACAAACTGAGCTGCTATAAACATGGGTGCACATATGTCACTGTGATATGAATCTTTTAATTCTGTGTGTATATACCTAGCAAAACGATGGCTGGGTCAAATGGGACCTCCAATCCTAGCTTTTTGAGGAATCTCCAAACTGATCTCCATAGGGGGTTGTATGAGTCTACAGTCCCACCAACAGTGCAGAAGGGTTCCTTCTTCTCCGCAGCCTCGCCAACATTTATTGCTGGCTAATTGTGAAATAGCAGCCATTCTTTGTGAAGTGAGATGAAATCTTAATGTTGTTTTCATTTGCTTCTCTTGAATGACTAGTGATGTTGAACAGTTCTTCATATGCTTCTTAGCTGCTTTTATTTCTTCCTCTGAAAAGTATCTGTTAATGTAGTGTATTGCATTTATTGATTTATGTATGTTGAACCATCCCTGCATCCCTGGGATGAATCCATCTTGGTCAGAGTGTGTGATCTTCTTGATGACTCTTTGTATTCTGTTTGCTAGTATTTTATTGAATATTTTTGCATCAATGTTCATTAGGGAGATTGGCCTATAATTCTCTTTTTTGGTTGGATCTTTCTCTGCTTTTGGAATCAACCTAATGGTTGCTTCTAGAAATGAATTTGGGAGTGTGGCTTCCCTTTCTATTTCACTGAACAGTTTGAGGAGTAGTAGTATTAACTCTTCTCAAAAAGTTTTTGTAGAATTCAGCAGTGAAGCCATCAGGCCCAGGGCTTTTTTTCTGTCGGTAGGTTTTTTATTACATTTTCAATTTCACAGATTGATATTGGGGTATTTAATATTTTTATATCCTCTTCATTCAACTTTGGAAGTTTGTATGTATCTACAAATTTATTCATTTCTTCTACATTTTCCATTGTATTGGAATACAAATTTTCAAAGTATGTGTTTATTATTCTCTGAATTTCCACTGGCTCGGTGGTGATTTCCTCCTTTTCTTTCTAATAGCATGGATTTGGGCCTTTACTTTTCCTTGAGAAGGTTGGCTAAGGGCCTGTCGATTTTATTTATCCCTTTGAAAAACCAACTCTTTGATTTTTTGATTTTCTGCATCATTCTGTCAGTCTCCAGTGCAATAATTTCTGCTCTGATCCTTACGATTTCCTCCCTAGTACGAGCTCTCGTTTGCCTTGCTCCTCTTTTTCTAGTAGCTTAAGATTCAGCATTAGATTATTAATTTGAGCTTGCTTTGTTTTCCTGATATACGCATTCACTGCTATGAATTTCCCTCGTAGAACTGATTTCATTGTATCCCATAAGTTCCTGTACATTGTACTGGGGTTATCATTCAACTGTAGAAACTGTTTAATTTCATCTTTAATTTCTTCCATGACCCATTGGTTTGTCAGTAGTGTATTGTTCAATTTCCATGTCTTTGTGATAATCTTGGGATTTTTTTTGCTCTTCATCTCTAGTTTCAAGGCACTATGATCTGACAGTATACAGAAGACAACTTCAATTCCTTTGCATTTACTTAAACCTGTTCTATGAACTAGCACGTGGTCTATTTTGGAGAATGATCTATGAGCAGCTGAGAAGAATGTAAATTCTCACTTAGTGGGGTGAAATACTCTGTAGGCATCTATTAAGTCCATTTGTTGAAAAGTTTGGTTTAGCTCAAGCACTTCTTTATTGATTTACTGTCCAGTTGATCTCTCTATTTGTGCCAGTGGGGTATTGAAGTCCCCTACTATTATTGTATTGCTGCTTATCTGGATTTTCATGTCCATTAATGTTTGTTTTATATAGCTGGCTGCACTAGAGCTTGGGGCATAAATGGGTTTTTTTTGTTTTTTGGGTTTTTTTTTTTTTTTAGGTTTTTTGAGACAGGGTCTTGCTTTGTGGTTCAGGCTGGCCCTGAGCTCAGCCTCCAACTCACATCACAGCAATCCTCCTGCCTCTGCCTCCTGAGTGCTGGGATTACAGGCGTGAGCCACCACTCCCGGCACTGGTATGTGGTACTGGTTGCCGCTGGGGTGAGTCTCCACACCCAGTATTATTATGTGGTTACCAGGGATTGAACCTGGGTCCTTGTACTTGCAAGACAGGTGCCGGAACCACTGAGCTATATCCCCAGCCCTTGGGGCATAAATGTTTAAGACAGTTATTTCTTTCTCTTGGATAGTTCCCTGTATGAGAATATAATGACCTTCTTTGTCTCTTTTAATGAGTTTTGGTTTAAAATTTATTTTGTCTGCAAATAAGATAGCTTCTCCTGCTTTTTTGCAATTTCCTGTTGCATGGAGAATTGTTTTCCATCCCTTTAATTTCAGTCTGTGGCTTTTTCTCTGGATTAGATGTGTTTCCTGTATGCAGCAGATTGTAGGATCTTGCTTTTTGATCCATTCTGCCAGTCTGTGTCTCTTAATTGGTGCATTGAGACCACTGACATTAATGGTTATGACTGATATGGATAGACTTAGGACCATCATGTTTTCCTGTTCTAGCCTCTTTTATTGTTTGATTTTGTTCTTTTCCCATCAGTTTCATTTTTGTCCCATTGGGATAACTCTGTTGGATCTCATGGGTTTATAATTTTCCTTTTTTTTTCTCCAAGATAGGCTTTAGGATATTTTGTATTGCTGGTTTTTTATGAATGAAGTTTTTAAGATGTTCTTTGTCATGAAAATATTTTATTTACCCCTCAATTTTCAGAGATAAGGTTGAGGAGTAAATCAGTCTGGGTTGGGAGTTCTTGTCCTTTAAGGTTTGAAACATGTCACTCCAGGCTCTTCTTGCAATGAGTGTTTGGGTTGAAAAGTCAGCTGTGATCCTGATGGGCTTCCCTTTGTAGGTGATTTTTTTCCTTCTCTCTAGCTGCTTTCAATATTTCATTCTTTATTTTTATGTATGGAACTTTTATAATTATATGCCTAGGTGTAGGTTTTTGTATATTTTGGCCCTGTGGAGTTCTGTATGCTTCATGATTCTGGATGTCTGATTCTCTTTCTTTGTCTGTGAAATTTTCTGCTATTATCTCTGTGAATGAATTTTTTATGTCTTTTGTATTGTCTCCTGCTTCCTCAGTGACTCCAATCAACCTTATGTTATTCTTCTTTGAATCATCTAGGATCTGTTGAATAGATTTCTCATAGTCTTTTGCCATTTTCCATAAATTATGTCTTTCCTGTTCACTGGCTGTGATTGTGTCCTCTAGATCTGAGATTCAGTCTTCTGCAGTGTTTATTGCACTGCATAAGCTTTCATTTTCTTTGTTGATTGCCTGGGCTTCTATCTGTAGCTGTTTAAGAGGTTCCATTGCTTTTGCTATCTCAGATTCTATCATATCCTTAATTTCCTCTGTAGCTTCGTTAATCATGCCATTAACTATGTCCAGTATCTGTTTACATCTCAGAAATCAGTACTGATTTCCATTGTATTAGATCTTCTTCAATTACCAACTCAGGGAGTCCTGGGTATTGAGCTTCAGATTTCTCCATTTCCCTTTCCCCCAGATTACCCTGGGGTGAGGATCTCTGCATCTGAGATTTTGAATGTTTCCTCATTTCTGAGCTTTTATCCTTGCAGTCGTATCTGGCTTTATAGTTGCCCTGTTGTCTGGTGATGCTTGTTGCAAGTCTCTTTTTTCCTAATATTTAGGTCCCTTGAGATTAGCACTAAGCATTATCGGTTTCAAACATAACCCAAGAAAGCACTAAGCATTAACAGAATGAAACATAACCCAAGAAATCATAAACTGGTAGTTGCTGCTCTGACCCCTCCAACCTCATAAGCCAGAGAACTATGATCATATGCCACACTTAAAATTAACCATGAATTTATTTACACCATTCAGGCATCACCTTTTGGAAGTGAAAATGTTACCAAGGAGTTAGGTGGCAGAGAGAGAGAGGAGGGGAAGATTAGCAATAAAATTAAAGGATGCAATGAAATGGATGAAGAGTAGTAGAGTAGACAAAGAGTAGAAAAAAGGAAGAGATGAAGGGGAAAAGGGGAGAGGAAAAAGGAGGGAAGAAAAAGAAAGGCAGCAACAAGAATAGCAAAAACATAGAACTAAAAAAAAACAAACAAACAGAGATAAAAACAGAATAGGGTAAGATTGAGTCCACTAACAGCCGGCCATCGAGGTGAGGAACCGTTGATTCCTGTATGGGCTGAGATACACAGTTTGAAGTTTATAGGTCACAGGGAAAAGGAGCTGTGAAGTCGCAGGCTTTCCCCTGCTGTGAGTCCAGGGTCCTGTAGATCATGCTGGACCCAGAAATCACCGCAGCTGAGGTTCGCAGGTCTCAGAACAGGCGCCCACCTCCTTCTGTATTCTGGGAGGCGGGGCTGGAGCCAGGGTCCTAGCTGTTGTCCAGAGTTGGGGTGTCCCAGAACTGGAGGCCTTGGGGTCGCCGGTTAGCTGTGGTAGAAACGATCTTGGTTGATCCCGCAGGAGCTGGGAGCTGTCTTCTCCTGGTCCCGGCGGCGGTGTGTGGGGCTTCCTGGCGCGGGTCCCTTCGTCCTCTCCCGTGAGTCCAGTTATAATTTAACACAGTTTAATGCAGCCGCCGTGGTCTCATGTGCAGTTCTGCTCCTCGCCGTGCACCTGTGTCTCGGAGGAGGGCTGCACGCTGCCTGCAGTGGCTGGGTTCCTGCGCTGGGCTCCTGTGCGAGGTCCGGCAGGTGGACCGCCCCTCCCCCTCTGGGGAGAGGGTAGAAGGAACAGACCGCTCCCTAGGTCGCTCTTCTTTCTTTGGCTCTAATCAATATTTGCTTCTGATCTCTTCGATCTAGGTTTCTCTGCTGTCCTTCCTTTCCTTCCCCATAACTGCTGTTTTCAGGCTTAAGAACAATTTATGGGGAGGCAGTGGTCTCCGGCTTTTACCTTTCTGCCATCTTCCCAGAATTCCTCTCCACTCTATTATTTTTTAAGAAAAAGGAGAATGCTTAATTACTTCTGAAATTGGGTGTTTTCAATTGGCGATTACTTGTCTGTACCGAGTCCCTAGGGCGGAAACCCTGATTCCCACAGTGAGCAGAACCCCCGGAATATTCATCATGAATAACGTTCCACCCTTTCTTCACCACTTTCTTTGTCCCCTCCGAGCTTTAATAGATTATTTATCTTTAAAAATAACTCACACATTAATAGCAATTAGGTTAGAAAATCACAGTCATGTATTTGCTGCAGCGGACCTTTTATTTTCTGTTAAATCTGGAACAGCTAATGTAATGTTAACTTTCTGGCAGTTTTTCCACGTCAGTGACTGAGGCAGAAACAAAGAGCCTTTGGGTATATTCTGCCATTTCCATCCTTCCTTCCCAGAGCTCCAATTAGAAGGCTGGCTTTTGAAATGAATGTGTTGCTAAGGACTTTGGATAAAGTCTCGATGGTTTGTTCTAACACGCGCCAGCGCACAGCTCTGTGACACAGGCTGTGTTGGCTTCTCTAGAAGCCAGCCATGAAGATACTGATGGGTTCATGAAAATATTGACTTTATAGAACATTTGCTACTGATGTGCACAGTAGTGTGGTGGAAGAATACATGATTTCATTTCATTAATAATTTGTGAAACTTTTTAATGATAGAATTCAGTTAAAAAGTATTCTACTGTGCATTTAGGCTGTAATCCCAAAACTAAATCTGTGATTCCTAGATTTACAAGTGTCTGGACTAATAAATGCAGTAAAATAATATCTCAGTCTTTATCCTGAAATGCTTATGAGGCAAAAGAAAAAACAAGTTTCAAAATTAATATTAAAACATCTTAAAAACTTATTAAATCAACATGCAAGATGATGTTCCCTGTGCTGGGGAATTGTGTACCGGGGCTCTGGGAGGACCGGTTACTTCCAGGGTTTTAAGCTATGGGCTTTGTTTTGTTTTGCGTCTCTGGGGATTGAGCCCAGAGATGCTCTACCCCTGAGCAATAGCCCAGGCCTTTTTTCTGCTTTTCAGTTCTGAGACAAAGTTTCTCTAAGTAGCTAAGACACCCAGCCAGGCCACAGCTCCACACCCTCCTGGTTCAGCTGCTCGACATGCTGGGTTTGGACCTGTACCACCAGGCCCTGCTATTTCTGGTTTGTAGGGTGTTACACTATAACATCCGAAATAGAAAATTTCTTTATAAGTTATAAAAGTACAAATAACAAGGGAAACAACAGAATATTAAAGAGAAAGATGATATTTTAGTTCTTAAGAAATGCCTAGGACTTTGAAATTATTCTTGAAAAAGTCAGGGGAAAGTATTATGATAATAATTATAGTTTATATTCAGCTACATGAAATTCATTATTTTTATTATGTTTTATTATTCAACAATCATATTATAGTTAAAATTTGAAAAAGTAAATATAATTAAATGTACTTTTTTGACGTTTAACTTTTCTAATAAAGTAATTCAGGAGTTTTTAAAAGATTCAGTGTAAGTCTAGGTGCTGAATAAATTATTACATTTAAAAAGAACATCTGGGGGGCCGGGGAGTTAGCTCAGTGGTTCCAGCGCCTGTCTTGCAAGCGCAAGGGCCTGGATTCGATTCCCCGGTAACCACATAACAATACTGGGTGTGGAGACCCACACCCAGCAGCAACCAGTACCACATACCACAGTGCCGGGCATGGTGGCTCACGCCTATAATCCCAGCACTCAGGAGGCAGAGGCAGGAGGATTGTGATGTGAGTTTGAGGCTCAGCTCAGGGCCAGCCTGAACCACTAAAGCGAGACCCTGTCTCAAAAAACCTAAAAAAAAAAAAAAAAAAAAAGAACATCTGGAATACAAATTAAAATGATGAGTCGCACAGGTTGTCTTGCTGCACTAAGTATTTTAAGATATTTTTTTCTCCTTGAAATATAATATTGAAACTTCAGTATAAAAATATACCAATTCTGACATTGTACAAGCTGAAGAAACAAAGCCTACTTCTTTTACACAGTTGACTAAGTCGTTTGTTGCGAACACCGCTATCTCCCACTCCAGCACTTTCCTCAGCTCAGGTCTTGACAGCAGTGAGTGTTTTTCAGAACGTTTGCACAGAGTGCAGAGACGGAGCCCTGACGATGGCGGGAGGGCCTGCGTGATTGGTCCGTCGTTCCCACCAAACCTGCACAGAGGGTGACTGAAATCTCAGCAGCTACGGGTGAAGGTTTGCACATGTGAAGTGCGAGCTACTGTGAGACGAGGACTGCTCTCTCCACTTCTGAGATCTGGAAAGGTCAGCTCGGGTTTGGTCACGCAGCAGATAGCAGAGTCCCGTAAGGGACCAACAGCCCACCCAGGATGTCCCGAACCACAGCCTCGAGCCTTGCCACACACGTGGGCCGCCTGGCGGGGCACTGCTCTGTGGGAAAGTCCTCTCTGTCGGAAGCTTGTGCTTTTGATGACTTTGTTGTCCAAGTGTAACCTCCATGTGCTCTGGTCCATGGAAGGCGAGTGAAATCCTCTCAGAATGACACCTCCTGAGCCAGCTGGTGTCCCTCATGTTGCCTGCTTTGTGACACACAAGGCCAGTGTTGCAGATTAGCAGCATTTTTCTTTTCTATCACATTAGTTCCAAAGACAACACAGCACGTCTTGAGTAGATGCATTCTGGGCCTGTGGACACAACCCTTTGTAATAACAAAGGGTTTATTAGAGGCCACTGAGACTCGGAGCTTGTTTGTCATGCAGCATGTTGACACCTGTCTAAGCAAATTTAAGAATGTGAGCCTGAATCCTGATGGGTACAATCCCACTCTGCCATTTTACAGCTTAATCTATTTTGTCGTGGCAAAATAAAAAGTGGAAAATTCTACTACTGCTTGAATAGGGGTCTAAAGGAAGTAGAAAATGCCGGGCTCTTCTAGGTGTGTGAAAAAATATATTTTCTGCAAGTTTATTAAGAAAAGGAAATAAGTCAATCAATCTTATACAGCTGATTAAATCCAAAAGTAGGTTAACTAAATAAAACAAAAGGCATAATGAAGACGGGTAAAATGTGAAGACTAAGCCCTGGTGAATTTCCCATCTAATTAAAAAATATAGAGGAAGAGCTATTAAAAGAAACACAAAAATCGGTCATAAAGAACAGTGACTAAGTCCTGGACCTGAGGAGGAAGGTGTGTTTTTTTGCTGTCCAAACACAAGCAGCATGTAGGCGAGAAAAGGACATGGGGAGGATTTAGAGGTCGCTGGACACCGCTACAAGTGTGGCCTCAGACAAAGCTGATTTGAGTCAGCACAAGAAAAATCAAAGTGACATGGCAGGGAAAAACACACATGCCAACTACTTAGCATTGAGAAGAAAGCGATCTGAGAAAAGTGGAGAGGGGCAGGAATCAAACAAAAGCATTTCAAGAATCACCAGAAATGGTTGGAAGCAGAACGATGACAGAGGTGGGTTAGAAGGGAGAGGGAAGAGATTCGAAGTAGCTACCCCCCGTGTGGAGGGAGAAGGGAGGCCAGAGGTGACAGCAGGGACAGCAGGGCTGCAGACAGACACGCACAGAACTAGGGCAGGACAAGTATAGAACAGGTTCAGGTACTGATTCAAAAGATTTCCTATTCTTTAGATTTGAAATAACTCTAAGTGCACATTCTGATTTCTCATCATCGAACAATATGACAGACACATGACAGCGTGATTATAAGAATTTCACAAAATTCTTTACTTTTAAAAACTTGATGTTGCTTTATTCTTCACAGCTTGATGGAGCATACACACAGAAAACACACCTGCAGGGATCTTTACGTACAGAGTACCTGCACACATGAAGCCATCTTTCATGCAGTCAGGAGATGGCGCGGAGGACTCTGGAAGCCCTTCTCAGACAGGAGAACCTCTAGTATCCGTACCACCCACCCCCACTCACGTGGTGACCCGGGTCGTAGGACAGTGCCACATAAATGTCTGGACGGGGTTCCCATGATAACTGCATTCCACAGAGTAGCCTGGCTTTCCACCCAAACTAGATGAAGGGGATCGTTTATGTTCTGTTCTGGGCTGACGTGGTTCTTTTATGTAGCATTATCTTTATGAGATGAAGCCATGTTGAAGCATATTGTTCTGGTGGGTCATTTCCTTCTCTACACCGTCCTATCATCCCATTATTCCACCATGCGGCTATTTGATGGCCATGGAACTTTGAGCTTTTGCTAATTCGGAGCTCTTCCAAGCAATATTTTTGTGAGTTATTGTCCCCTGTAACCCAAGAAGTCATGGAGGCCATTAGCGTGGAATCCGTGGGTTACACTGCAGTGGCTTCGTCCATAAATGGCACCACGTGGCCTTCCACTGTTCTTCTAGCATTCGGTTTCTGAATAATTGCACAAAAGAATTTGGTCACTTCACGTATTTGCCAATGGGTGGCTCTTTCAGAATTTTTAATTCTATCTTTCTTATTGTATACCACTTGAAATCATCGAGATTCTCAGCCATATTTTGCTAATAACCAATGATATTGAGAATTTTTTTTCACAAAGTGTATTGGGCTCCTCTCTTGTAAATACTTATTTTGCACTATTTTTGAGATTTGCTTGCATTTTTCTTATGACCATGTGAGTCTTTTCTGTTTGTTTGTTTTCAGTTGTTTTTCTGTAGGAGACTGAAGTGTCTCAGTGCCATAAATTAAAACCAGTGCCCTCTGTCACAGGCTCAGAGTACAACCTCTGTCCCACATTAGTGTCCAATGTTTGTGGACTTTTCCTGGGTTATCTGCCTGGCTTTGTTCATCTAGATGGAAATTCATAAGCCAAACTTTAACATCTAATCTACTATGAAGAACAGAACTTCTTATTTTCTAGAAGAGCCGGTCTCATTTTTCTCACTCGTCTTTAGGAATAACTGGAAATGATTGCCATTTGAGTAGCCATACAAGAAAATCAACTGATAATCTTCATTAAAATGCTATATTTTGATTAAGATGTAAAGTCTAGTGTGGTAGATGGAACATATTTAAATAAACTCTAAAAACATCAATAAATCCATTTGTGAATTGATATTTTTAAATACTTTCAAAGTTTCCATTTTTTTCCCCAAAACACCTTGAAAATCCAGTAAGATATTTATTTTTAGGTGTATGACAGTTTTGCCTAGTAAAATTTTGAAGGGTTTGTTTCTGGGATATGTAGAATTACTAGTAAGTTTAGTCTTCATTTCTAAGGTTTATTGATCCTAACGTTTAATTCCTATTTTCTATATGCAGTCATGCAATCTCCAAATAGTGACTGCTGGTCTCCCTTAATTTCTCATCTATATACACTGTGATGATTTTTCTGGCCTTCTGTATTGGCCATGACATTTAGTAAAATATAAGTACAGATCAGGGGAAACTTTCTCTTCTTCCCTTTGTGAGAGAGAATATTTTCAAAGATTCATTACTAAGAATGATGATTCCTACAGGTTTGATTATACACAAGCTATATCAAAGTAAATATATTTCTTTATATTCTTAGTTACTATGAGCTATTTCTTAATTTTGAATATTGACATAAAATGCCTTTTATATTATGTGTGTATAAGTGATTTTGTAATTTTTTTCTTTTTAATAGTTATTGAGGTAAATTTCTCTCACTGAATTTCTCATTTGACATCAAATTTTCTTTCCTCTGTCATTTTAGGATTTTACTACTTGTTTAATGGTGAGATCAGAATTTATATCATTTTCTCTCTGTGGTGAGATGAGATTATGTTGACTTTATAAATCTCTTTGTGAATAATCCTTCTGTTCCATCCTGAAACAATTCAGGTAACCCTGGAGCTCTGCGGTGATTTCTGGTTGCTGTTCTGCATTTGTTTTGTTCTTGTTGTTTATTTTTATTTACTTTTGTTGGTTTTGTTTGTTTTAACAGAATATCTCAAATAACTCATCAGGGAAGAAATCTGGTCGTGTATTTTCTCTCACTTTTGAGTCAGTTCCCTAAGCAAGATCAGGGCTCAGGCAGTCTCTCATTTCATCTTGAGGCAGTTTTACCCATTTCCTTAATTTGTCCATTTTCATCTAACTCTCAATAATTAATTGTAAGGCTCTTTAAGAATGGCAGAGTAAGAAACTCTCACAATTCATTTCTCCATGAAAGCCACAAGATAAATTGTGAAAATTACCTTTTTTATACATTTAGCCCACCCAGACCACGCAGCACCATGGGAGCCTGGAGAAGCAGCTCACTCTCCTGCAGTGCGGCCATGAGAGTGAGCAGCCAGAAGCCAATGAGAAGGACAGACAAGACTCAGAGGTCCTCAAAATCCTGAGACAACTAGTTCACCTTTGTAACCACAGGAGGTGATCACAGTCTAGGAAGAAGAGAAGGCAGCCTCACAGCGTGGCAGGAGGATATCCATGGCAGATGCAGCGGCACGGTCTTTGCAGTGCAGCGCACCACACACACACACACACACACACACGCACACACACACACACACACACACACACACACACACACCAGACAGCTGGTCTACCTAGGGAATCTGCACAGAACATAACTTCCTCACTGGCTGATCCGATGTCCCTTTACAAGCAACAAAGTGAGACTAAGGAAGCGTTTTGGCCCACCCGCTGGTGGAAGTGTGCTAACCCACACACAGTCCTTCTGCCAGATGTGCACATTTACCCCTTCAAATGTGAAGGAAGGAATCACCTCTTCAGTTGCAGGTGAGAAGTAAGCAAACAAACAAGAATTTGGAGGTGTCACGTGGCAAAGAATGCAGACACTGTCTAGTTAGGGCAGCATACAGACAATAAATACGTAGCCATTAGCCCTGGGAGTGGGAGACTAGACTTCCATACCTCCCCTTGAATATTGTTGCAAATAGGCAGTTTTCAAATTTTAAAAATTCTAAAACATAAATGAACAGGAAACTATGCCTTACCCTGCAAAGAAAGCAATGAAAAAGTAAGGCCTGCAGTTGCAAATAGCTGGGTTTTCCAAGGCATGAAATGACTTATCTGGACTGCACACTACACATATGTGCAAAGAATTTAAGGAATCATTTCTGAAAATTAAAGGAACGTATAACAACAACCTCTCACCAAATAGAGAATATCACTGCAAAGATGGATGCTTTAAAGAAGAGAAAATGGCAAGTCTGGAGCTGTAAATGACAGCAACCAAAATGACAAATTTACAAGAAAGACTTAGGCACTGGGCTGAGAGGCAGAAGGCTCCACTAACATGGAAGTTGATTCTGGTGAGGAAGGAGGGACAGACACGAAGATAACCAGCCTATCAGTGAAGTGATTACCTGTCAGTCAACAGCTCACCAAGCATTGACAAGTTCAGCATGACCACATGTTCCACACACAGCAAAACTGTCTTCCAAAATCACAGAGAAACTGAGACATCCCAAGCCAAAGCTGAGAAGTCATTGTTAGACTTGCTGTCCGCCCCCTCCCCGAGTGACTGAGATTTGACAGGTGACTGGATCCAACGGAAGAAAGGAAGAGAAACTTAAAAGGGCAGACATGGATGCACACAGGAATCAATGCAAATGAGAGCTAGTTTTCTGCTCTCTGACATGACTGCAAAAGCAGCCATTGTTACAAAGTTGAGGTGCTGCACTTGTAATATCTATAAGTGCAACTTGCTTGACAATGATAATACAAAGGAGCAATATTCCTCCAGATGACCCAAAGTAAGCGAAATTATTTAAAGTGAAGATGCTGATTATGAGCTAAGTGTGGTCGCTAGGTAAAATATAATTACAAAATATGGTAAAACAGTAATTACCTACTGATCTGAGAGGCTCGTGACCCAGTGAAGCGAACACATCAAGATTAACTCCCACAGTAGCAATGGAGGAGACACAGAAAAGGACATGACGAAGGCAATAAAGATGATAAACACAATTACACTTTCCTCATCAGTTACTGTCTTAAATATTAAAGGTGTCAACATTACCATTTAAATACAGACTCTCACAGCACATTAAAAGAAAGTAATCCAACCATCTCTTCATTATGACATAGTTTAAGATTTGAAGACATAATAGTTCAAAAGTAAAAGTGTAAAGTGTTACGGGATATATTATTCAAGCATTAACCACAGATAGGTAAATAAAAACAGCTGGAATCTTTAAAAAGATTCTAAAGCAATGACTGTTCCTGGGGCAGAGACCATGGGCCATAATAAACGTTTTACTTCATCAGGAAATAATATTATCATCATATACGTGACTAAAAATAGTTTCAAAATAAAAGAATCAAACAAGTGATAGAACTGAAAAGCAAAATAGTTCTACATGGCACATGGAGTCTTCGGTACTCCATTTCTAAAAGTAAAAAAAAAAACTAAAGTGAAGACAATACAGCAGATCAGAGGCTGGAATGCTAACAGACAATAGACTTACGATGAGTTTACTTTCTGAGAGGCCATTCTTCTGCCTTCTTATAAAACTTGACCATAACCATGATAAGCTCAACTCACTTAATTTGATTTTATGGCTGTGGAAGAAGAAAGAGCCATTGAATCAATGCAGAGGCTTCCACCCTGGCTGACATAAAGGACCATGCATGGCTCTGCACATCTCACGGTAAACGGCAAAACTCAGGCATTAAGTAAAAGGCAGCAGAGATTGTGGCCACAGAGAGAAGGGACAGTGGCAATTGTGAGCCCATGGTCGCACTGGCTGATTGCTGGAACATTTCTGATCTTGTGCAGAGTGATGCTCTTCACACAGGACACAGAGGCACTCTGATCTGAAAACAGTGTCTGTCTGCTCTCTGCTGAAGGAGCCAGGCTCATTTGGCTCTGGGACACAGAGGACATGCAGAGTGAGCTGCAGATGTGTCTGGTGGCCTTGAGGAGTCCTTGAGGAGGCGCAGCCACATCACACCATGCAAACCTACGAAAACCTCCTGGAGTCTGGGTGCACTTGGAGAACTAAGTTCAGTGAACCCCTGAGGAAACCTTCTTGACATCCTGGTTACCAGAAAAGCTGCCAGCTGATGTGTGTGATAGGAACAGACCTCAGATATACTCAAGAAGGTGTTGAGTCTGCCTTGAGATGCCGTAGCAGAGACAAAGACCAAGCTCAAAGAACTTGCACAAGAGAAGTTGACTTTGGAAGTTGAGTCTCAACCAGCTAGAGAGGCTTGGGAAGAAGCCTCAGGGATTTAACACATCTGCTGCAATAAAATGAAACTAACCTTAAGCAAGACAATCTGGCAATTAGGGTACTACCCCTCCTCCAATAAAAACACACTTTTTAAGAGAAAGATCTTTTCAGAAGAAAATAACAGAACTCAGAATCTCTGCAAAATATAATCCCAATCTCTAAAAGAAAAAAGAGCTTCCAATTTCTGCTCTGGGTGTTGACAGCTAGAGAAAGCACTGCTCTGAACCTTACATCAAAAACTGATACAAACTCCCAGCCCATGCATTTTCTTCAGATTGTCAGAGGTAATTTGACAGGGCAGACAAAAAACCAGCGACTCACAGAAAGATGGACAGGTGGGGAGGAGGCAGCGGCACTTGCTTAACATCAGAAAACAAAGACATTTTAATGCAGTTAGTTTTGAAATAATTCTCTAATTCTAAGTAGGCAATGTTGGCTACTCTCAAATTTTATAGATTACAAGAGTATCTATGGCAATCAGTGAGTGAATCCTTCTCCAAGATCCGAATGGGTCTCCACAAGCACTCACAGAAAGGATGCCTCAGAGTCACAAAGGATATCGGTCGTCCAGACCCAAGAGGGAAACAGCAGCCTACGGGCCTCAGTCACACGTCCACTCATTCTTGTTACCTCATTGTCCTTTCTTGGCAGTTGTTCTCGGACTCTGCCGCAGTCAGCAATAACCATGAAATGAGGTGACAGCCAAGAAGGTGGGAGATGAAGCATATCAGGAACCTTCCAGAAAATCACTCCTTTCCAGTACAAAATGACAAACGGGCCGGGGTTTTAGTTCAGTGGTTCTGGTGCCTACCTCGTAAGCATAAGGTCCTGAGTTAGACCCTGACACCCAAAAATAGATAAATAAATAAAGTATATGCTTTAAAAATGAGAAACAATTAGAATTGTTTACTGCTCTGCTTGCAGATTGTTACAATGTGAGACACTGAAATATTTTATCACCCAGGCTTCAGAGCTAAATTAGAAGGTATGTAAAAGTGATAGAATGATCTACTTTTTTAAACTTCACTGTCATATTGTTACAGTAACAATCCACCTAAAGCAATGTAAGCTGAGGAAGACTGTAAGAACTACTTTGTTTGAAGAACTGCAGACGAAGGAAAGGGTCTCCCTGTGTCGACTGCCCGAGGTGGGGATCCTGAGGCACAGCGGCTCGGCCCCCGTGTTCCTGGGTCTGTGGAAGAGGAATCACATTCCACACGGCCAGTCTGTCCATGCCAGTGCCTAGGTGCAAATGACCCTGGAGCAACATGGGCGTGGTACTGGGCCCCTCTGGAGGCTGGGTGGCAGAGGAGCCAGACGCCCTCCCCAAGGACTAGCTCACTCCCTGGGGAGGGGTCAGCCGCAGGGAAAGCTGGTAATTCCAAAGTGAGGAAAGACCCCGCTCTGCCTCGGCCACATGTGCCTCAGGGGAGCTCTTCGACTCGAAGGTGACGGCGCTAAGCAGAGGAAGACAAGGCCCAGAGTCAACTGTAAATACGATGCTCTCTTTCTTCCTGACCAAGGACCGAGAAAGACGAATGTCCATCAGTCTGAGACTGGGCAACTATGTCATTATAAACATAATAAAATTAATAATGTACCAAGAAGTAGTTAAGAAGTAACGATGAGAATCAAAGAGAGAGAAAGATTCCTTAATATATGGTCTCATCTGTATGTAGTTCAAGCAAAAATAAAATGAACCAATGACAGAACTAGAATTTTGTCATGGAGTGAGAATTTCCTAGAAAATGAGTAAGAATTTCTGTCATGAAAGAATGTTCTGTGTACACTTATGATGAGATTCAACAGGTTTACATATTTATTAGAACTCAATCATTGATGCCTGAAATTAATAGTGTATAAATTTCATTAAATAGTTTCAATCAAGTTATTAAGTAATTTTTCAATAAAACATTTTAAATTTCATATTATAATTATTTAAGCAATTTTTTATTAAGCTAATGTTAGCTCTCTCTCTGGTGATTCCTGAATAATAAAATTTTCTCTTTTGATCACTAATTGTGTTATATCTTATTTTTATTTGGGGAATGTCTTTGATGAATTTTTTATAAATAATAAAGATTACTAGTCCCTGAGCACTGATACAGTTGAGGAACACGCCCACCATCATGCTTTTTGTAAACTGGAACTTGTCTGGCTATTAATTTCATGTGTCAGTTTCTGGATAAGCATTGTATCATCTTATTTTAATATTTATTATCTGAATGGAAAATCTAAAAGCTTCTTATTGCAAGATATTTTTAGAAAATTAATACTTGTAGGATAATTTCTGTAGAATTTTAATTTCAAAATTATGTGAATGTACATAGAACTATGGGTCATGTTTAATTAATTCCATGGATAATTAAGCTCCATATTGTGTTGCAGTTTTGAGCACATGTGGTTATTATTTTTTTCTGTTGGTTTCTGCATCCTTTTCAAATCCATGACACCATCCCAAAGACTCCTAGGTAAACTTTCTGTATTTGTCCTCCACATACTGGTTTAACTCTGTCAGCTGTTCTGATCCTTACACTGACCACTGCTGGTTTTAATTTTCTCCCTTAATTTTAAACAAAGACTAGGGATGGGAAAATATTCTAGCTGGGCATTTACTGTTATCACCTGTGGTTAACCAATTATATTTATCAAAACTTCTCCACTGAAATTGTAGCTGTATAATTAACCTTCTCTACCTGATTAGCACCTGCCTGATAAATATAGAATAATTTAAATACAACCATAATAATTGACCGTTGTTATTGTAAAGCTTTTAAAGTCATTTCCACATTGAAGACCCATGAGGAGACT
This sequence comes from Petromus typicus, assembly GCA_004026965.1. Classification (NCBI taxonomy): domain Eukaryota; kingdom Metazoa; phylum Chordata; class Mammalia; order Rodentia; family Petromuridae; genus Petromus; species Petromus typicus. Next base: position 27,779 of record PVIR01010619.1, on the reverse strand, counting down.
GTGGGAACATTGGAACAGATGCTCACTGTTTGCCTCCGTGTCTCCGTCCTTAAGCCTTTCTTCCCCTGAGCGGTATTCTACCTGGATGGGGAGAGTCTGAGCTCCTCTAGGACCCATTTTCCTCATGATCTTTTGCAGCGGCAAAGCCTGTCATAGGCTGGTGCATTTTCATACCATGAGTGCTGCTGGCATTCAGGTTTCTAACCATACAGATGCCGAGGCGAGCTCAACCTGCTAGGCAGGCTACAGCCTTTGTGATGGACTGCAGCGCAGACTAGAGCTGTCTCTTGTGTCGGCTTCCATGTCTTACCCCACCTACAAGGGGCTGCATGTCAGGGGACCATAGGACTAACAACAGCCATGTCTAACGCCATTTGATTCCTTATTATGTGCTCGCTCGAAGACAGAAGAAAATTGAGCTCTCCATACTGACAGAACTGATTTAGCTGTATTTAATGGAGGTTGTGAAAGTAATCTTTTAACCAACGGGAAGTTTGGGCACTGTGATAATTTATCCAATACCACTTACTAGCCTATTTTAAATTGACCTGGCTATTGAAATGCAGCTTATCTAACACAGCCAAGTACTGACTCACAGAGAGAGGGTGAAGAACTTCTCACTAGGTAATATTAAAATTCTATAAAATATATAGCACTTTAGCAAATGCATTAAAATGCTGGAAAGTAAAATCAATATTTAAATCTAATTTTAGATCTTTGAAAGGTTTATATTTCATCCAAGTTCACTCTATTTGGTGCTACTTCAATTGTAAAGAAAGATCATTCCTATTATGTAACAAAGATAATTGTGACACATACTGAATCACTACTAAAAGACTGAATGGCATACTTGTGGAGATTTCTAACACCCAACTTGTACATGAGGCAAGGACCTCACTTACAAACCGACTTCACTTGCCTGTGAAATGTTAGCTTGAGAAAGTCTAAGGAATGTCAAGTGGCCTGTGATTTTCTGCACGATGACAATATCGTATTACATACTTATAAAACAGTTAAAAATGCTATTTAGGGGCCCATGGATTTAGCCTAATGGTTCTATTACCTGCCTTGCAAGTGTAAGGTCACAAGTTTGCTCTCTGGTGCCAATTTTTTTTTATAAAAAGGATAATTCAAGCATTAAAAAAGAATGTTACTTAGGTTTCTTACTCAAAATATTTCCAGAAAGAATGTGATTTCTTTAAAATAAAGTTTAATTATAGAAAAATTTGCACAGATTGACCTTGGCCTGCTGTCAAACCTGAGTAAGTTCTCCGATGTATGTGACCAACTAGTCCTAAGAAAACACTGTCTTCCTGTGTTCAGGAAGCCATGACTGCAACAGAAAACTTAACTGTGGCTCTACTGTTCTGAAGACAGGTAGAGTGCAGGAGCTTCAGACTACGCTACAAGTCATAATAACAGTTAATAGTAACTGGGTGTTTTTCACAGACAGCCTTGGAAGCTGCCATGAGAAGTCTGCTTCCCACGCTTACTGCTTATGGAACACCCTTTTGCTTTATTGAAAGTAGCCATATTCCAGATGATGACACATAAAACACACTGATAGTGGGCCACATAACTTTCTTTATACTGGCACCCTAAGTTAGGTGCTTAACAGCTGTCTTTTATTTATTATTTTTATTTTTAGGCTCATCGAATTTTGAAGCAGAGACCCCACAGCATGGAAGCAGTAACCCTAACAGGTGTGCTCTGTAGACTGATGGTGGAAAATGGAGAAACTTGCAATAGGGATAAAAGCAAATTGGCTTCATGATTGAAAATTGGGGCCAAAAGTGTGTGCTGTTTTATCAGAAATTATATCTTGAATTATATTGATTGTATTTTATAACTCAGCTTGTGTAGCCGCACTACAGAGAGGAAGGCGGAATGGACAACAAGCCAAGCTGTTGGCCACACTCCCTTAGGAGACGCAGCCCTGCGACTCTGCTGTGCTGACTTTGAGGCCACAGCTTCATGAGAAAACACTGTGCTGTTATTTTAAGGTATTTCATTCATCTTACAGCACCAGGGGCTACTAGGGAGGATTTTCTAAAAAATGAGACTTGATTACTATTTTCCCTGGGGGTTTGTATATTTCTTAAACTGTGCTTTCTTCGCAGCACATACACTAAAATTGTATATTTTAAAATTAAATCTGAACAAAAGAAGTGTATCGGTCAAGGGTCTAATATTAAATCCCCACAGGACACTTCTTCCTTGCGTCTCTCTCGGCCCTAAATCAGGCCTGAAGTATTAGAACCGTCACTGTAGCAGCTGAGGGCCAGGACAGGCCCTCCCCCACACCGACGAGCTGTCCTTGTGGATAGCAAGCGACACAGTTCACTTCCCTGATTCATGGGTGGGCAGGAACTTCCACATTGAGATCCTAGCCTTGCGGGAGCCACAGGAATCGCACAAACGGTGTGGGGACGGACCACGAACACGAGCCACTGCACTCTTCCCCGATCTGTTTTACCCTTTCTTCGTCAGTTTGTCTCTCACTAATCCAGGGAATTAGGACACTTCGGAAGCATCAGAAGCCCCAGTTCAAGCTGTCTTTAAGAACGGAGAGTCATTGTGATGACTGGTTAAGGCGCCAACTGACCAGGCTTAGTACTTGGCCGTCCGCTCAGACTCCTGTTTAGGTACGGCTGTGAAGCTGGTTACCTGACATGTGCTTTCCGTTTAAATTAGTAGCCCTAGAATAAAGCAGTCCACGCTTCCTAACACGCCGGAGAAAATCTTAAGAGGAAAGACCGAAGGCGCAGCAGAGGCCAGGAAGATGGCTCCTGGCAGAGGCCGGGAAGGAGGCTCCTTACCTCCATGGCCAGCCCCCTCACGGTGAGCCCGCGGGTCTGTGGACCGACTGTCCCAGGCCGACAGGCATCGCACAGGGCACCATGAGGCTCCAAAGGACTGGGCACAAAGCTCGGCCCCGTGCCCTGGGCTCCTTTGGGTCAGGGGACCTTTTGGAGCTTTCATTGTCAACAAGTGCCCGCTGCGGCACGCGTGCCCACTGCCAGGTCCTACTCATCTCTTCAGGCTGGTTTTACTCTCCTTGTGCCTCCAGCGGCAAACTTAACCCTGCCAGCAGCAGCTGAGCCACAGTCACCGGTGGAGGGATCTCCTGCAGCTCGTGCCAAGTCGGCTGTGCGTCGGGGTCGGCCCGACGGGTTCTGTACGGCTTCCTCCCATCTAAAGTTTTAAAGCAGTCATCGCTGCGTACATGGGTTTTTTTTTTTTTTTTTTAAATCTCATTGTTCCCTCCAAACTCCTGCTGAACTGGTGCTCCAGAGCGAGGGCTAGAGGACGATAACTCTCAGGTTGCGATTCTCGGAGGCGGTCCGGAGGTCGTGGTCACTGGAGTGGAGCCCGGGATCGAGTGGACACGGCGGCGGACTGCGGCACCGGAAGCCGTCCCGCAGGCGGGCTCCGGCCTCCAGAAAGCGCGACAAACACAGCCATCACTTTTCTTGGTAACTTGCCCGTTCTATGGCACTGTGCTACTGGCAGCTGGAGGTGGACTAGGAAAGTACGGTTTGGTGTGACTGGCTTCAGCCGAGACCCCTGAGGGACTCACGTCTGATGGATCCTAGTAAGCCGCCACTTCCCAGCATCGTTGTAGGTTTTCGGATCGGAAGAAGCGGACCCAGCCAGTTTGTTCACTGTGCACTGAACGCCAGCGTTTTAGATAGGACCCTTCTCCGGGCCGCCCCTCCAGCTGCCCCTTCTGTCTGGAGTTTGGGACACTGCTACCTCGGCAGATAACTGCTGGGCTCTGCATATTTCCCACCTAAACCTTAAAAGAACACAAAAACGAAGAAGCAGGTTATTGGAAGACTGTCTTCATGATCTCATAGAAGAGTGAGTTCTATTTGGTAATTAGTGATCAATATTCACAAACAAACTCTGTGTATTAAGAATAGTAGCTTGTCATGTAAAGATAACTTTACCAGATAGTTTTCATTTGCACCTGTATAAAATCTCCAGCATGTACCAGCACCCTGCCGATTTCCATGGCTATGAAGGAGGCGAGTGGAGGAGAGAAACCCTAAGCCTGGAGGTGCCTCACCCCAAACGCAGTCGGCGGCACGGTCAGCCAGCAGAGCTGCGCCTCCGACTTCCCCACCGGAAGGGCTCTGCAGAAGTAATCTGCCAGCGATGGCTTGTGGGGTTTTTTCAAATATATTATTTAACTTCAGTAATAAAGACATTTTTCTCTATTTTGATTTTCACAAAGAGCCCTTTGTGAAGAGCTCAGTTATTTTTGTAGGAAAGTACTGTTTTCCACGCAGAAAGAGGTATCTCAATCAAAACCGCCCCGCGGGGAGAGGAAGATCTTGATTTTTAAGTCAGACAATTGCACAGGGCGCGGACACCGCGTGTGTTACTACCCTCGGGTGACCTACTGAACCTTGAGGGTTTCAAATTTTGTTTTCTGTATAAAGCAATAAGGTTTCCTAACAGAATTAGTCTCATAGATTCACAAAATACCCTGAAGAATTGAAGTTCAAAGCTCTAATTTTATTTTTAATTGTTATTCTCTTATTGGGGGTTTGTATGTGATACTTTCCTTGGACAAAGTGCACTATCATTTTACTGCTAAAGTAGTGACTGGCACAAGATAACACATGTTTAAAGGTAATGTTAATCATCTTTAAAATGTATCATCCCTCCTTGGTTAAAAGCAATTGCATGAATCCATCAGAATAAAGACAGTTTTTAGAAGAAAACTATGTGCACAAAATATCTGCTTTCATATACTGTACGCAGAAGGGTAAGGAGATACATTAAGAATTTCTTACTAAATGGCTTTGGGCAAAGTCACATTGCTAGTGATGGATAAAATATAATAAAATATATAATGTAACAAAACTAATGATGGATACTCTATAGAAAAAGGGAAATTATGTACTTATAAAATGAAAGTATGAATGGGCCGGGGATATACCTCAATGGTTCCAGCACCTGTCTTGCAAGCACAAGGACCCGGGTTCGATCCCAAGTATCCACATATCATACTGGGTGTGGAGACTCACCCCAGCAGCAACCAGTACCACATACCACAGTGCCGGGTGTGGTGGCTCACGCCTGTAATCCCAGCACTCAGGAGGCAGAGGCAGGAGGATTGCTGTGATGTGAGTTGGAGGCTGAGCTCAGGGCCAGCCCGAACCACAAAGCGAAATCCTGTCTCAAAAAATCTTTAAAAAAAAATGAAAGTATGCATGTATTGGTGTGTCAAAATACAAACAAGATATGTATGTGTATATATATATATATATATATATATATATATATATGGTAAGCTGGGAAACTTTTTATAGCAAATATGAAAAGAATTAGCTTCATAATATATTCAGGTTTCCAGATTTCATAGCATAAGTGCAAAACTCCAACATAAATGGTAAAACAAACTCAGGCAAAGCATGAGAGACCCAGCAGGACTTGTGCTGTCAACAGTGGTTGACAGAAGAGCAGGAAGCATTTTGCAGCTGTCACATCAGTTACTTTCCATCAATAATCTCTAGAATACAAACTTATACTTTGTATATAAAATAATTCATTATTGTGTTGCAAGAAAGGTTTCACAGTTTTGGATCCAAAACTTATACTCATGACTACTTTTCATGTGACATAAGACTGAAGAAAAGTAGGTATTCAAAAATCTAGAAATGACCCAATAAATGTGATTCATCCTGGTATACGTTGTCCTGGAATCAATGGAAATGAATTTAAAAGATTAAAATGTTCTCATGTTATTGCTATAATAACAAAAAAGAAAGAAAGCAAAGTTTATGTATATAAGGGGGTGGGGGTGGTAGGGTGGGTAGGGCTATGGGAAAAAAATGAGAATTAATTTGTGCCATATACTGGTACAAATTTTCATTGCTGAATGCAATCATGATGTGTATATGTAATGTACCAATAAAGATTTCAAGTAAAAAAAAAGAATAAAGCTAAAAATAAAAGTGTCTAACCTACTTTGTTGAAAGCAATCATGAATCATCATGACTTTCAACTACATCTATATATGCATCTATAAATGTTATGGTATGTATTCCAATCCTTTGGCTGACATTTTCTAAAAATCTTGAAAAATTAGTTGTCATACATATCCCTTGAAAATATGCATCATAAAATGGAATACATGTACAAAATACATAGAAACAAAATCATGACAATACTCCACTGGAGATTAGAGCAATTTTAACATTATATAATACTACACTGAGTTAGAAGTCTAGATCAATGGTCCGTATTTGTAGCTTAGAAATAATATATCCCAAGAATAGGATATCTAGAAAGAGAAGCTATCCAGTTCTGTTATCTTTGGGAGGGAAATGCTTTTCCTCTAAATGCTAGGGAAATTGATGGCATTGATTTCTCTCTAAAGAATGTCTATAGGATCCTCAGAGCAATTACATGAAGAATGAAAATTGGTTTATGTGGTTGTTTCTTGTGTCCACTGCTGATAACATTTATGGACACAAAACTCTATCATACTTCTTGTGGCCATGCTTCCTTAGAGGAAAGCAGACACTCAGAATTTCTCAGGTCTCGTGAGAGACACAGGGAAGATGGAGATCAGAGGCCACAGCGCAAATCATCACGGTGTTCTTTGGACACTACATCAGACATATCACAGCCTAGACATCTGCTCTGTTAGAGATGGAGCTAAACTTCCTCAATCTTTACTCAACACTGTGAATTGTACTGTGTTTAGGTTCTGAAAAAAGTCTGTTTTTTTATGCCACATCTTATTCAAGGTTGTAACAAGACTGAATAATTTTCCAAGGGGAAGATTTTTCAGACTCACACAGAAGGAAGCTCAAGCTTTCCAAAATGCAGAATAATTATAGGCAACAGTTAACATTCTGCTCCTAAAACCTTTATAGAGTCTTATAAAGCACTATCTAAGAGTTTTTAAATTTGTTATCTAGCAAAATGAATCTCAAGTGAGATCATAATCAAAAAATGAAATAGTCATTTGATGAACATCAGTCAGAAATCTGAAGAATAGCTGATTAAAAATAAGTATTTTCATTTGAATGTCTTTTCATTTATATGGATAAGAGGTGAAGCATACTACTTAAAACTGCATGAAATGACCATCAAGGCAAAGAGAGGAGGGGGCTGCTGAACAACAAATTCCAGTCACAGCTGAAATGTATCACAAAACCTTATTAATGGAACATTTATCTTCCTTGCAGTATAGTTACACAGATAAGCAGATCAGTGCTCCCATATCTGTTAATATGCACAGTTCTCATGAAGAAAAACCTGAAATCAAATTAGTATGACCTCAGAAGGCAAAGTTTACCATTTCTCTTTGTAGATAGCTTAGCAGTAATAAGACAATAAATTGTGGGGAAAGTGATACAAAGTCATAAAATATAAAGCATAGTACTAGTCAGTGGCAGAAGCCCACCCCAGTGTACAGGCAAAGCAGAAAAGTGCTGGGCGTGAGCTCGGGTGGGAGGTGGGAGGTTAGGACACTGGATGAAAGCCGCGCCTTCGAGCCACACGCCCAGGCTGGGACAGGAAGTACTCTAATGCTCTGGACAAAGCTCTGAAGCCCACTTTAAACAGTGCACAGAAATCCTCCTCCAAAGACAACTGTCGGAGTCTGAAGGACTGTCTCCAAAGACAACTGAAGGAGTCACTGGGACTCTCCTTCCCACCCACCTGTACATGTGCCCACTGGGGGCGTGTGGGCGGGTGACACCCAGGGCCACATCGCCAGGACAGAGTGGACGGGCCCTGGGCAGAAGGACTCCTGTCTCTCTGGTCTTTGGCTCCCTGTTTAGGTTAATTGTTATTTTCATTAGTCATGCCTGCCATCCCAGGGATCACATTCAGCACAGGCACAACACATCGTAGTTCTTGCCACCTGCCCCATCTCTAACGCTGTCTCTTTGAACTCTTGGGCCAGTTGTCACATCCAGCTTCTTCCCTGGACTAGGGACAGGTGCCCGTGAATGTGGATCGGGACGATCTCATCCACCAGGAGCCCAGAAGACAGGAAGCCAAAGACCAGAGAGACAGGAGTCCCTCTGCCTAAGCAAGATGGTGGTCTTCAAGTTCAGCTTTCATTGAAGTCCAAATTTTAGTCCGTGTTTGAATTTCTATCCCATTGAAACCATTGAATCCTAACGTGATATGAGAAGATATTGACATTCTTGACACTGGCTTGAGATAAAAGCATCAGGAATGGGCCGGGGATATAGCTCAGTGGTTCTGGCGCCTGTCTTGCAAGCACAAGGACCTGGGTTCAATCCCCGGTAACCACATAACAATACTGGGTGTGGAGACTCACCCCAGCGGCAACCAGTACCACATACCAGTGCCGGGCGTGGTGGCTCACGCCTGTAATCCCAGCACTCGGGAGGCAGAGGCAGGAGGATTGCTGTG
>PVIR01010619.1:0-19267 GCA_004026965.1 Petromus typicus | reverse complement strand
ACAGAACACAAGGAAGTAGCGCAAAAATATACAACAGTTTAATTCCATACTATTAGCTACATTAAATACGCACATAAACATGTGTACATTGCTGTTCGGGTCTGCTAAGGAGTCAGCCTTTCACCGGATGATCACGGAGCCACACAGGTGGGCATCTTTGATCAGCTTTGCTATTTCTAACATTTATTAGTTTTTCTATTGACTCATTCACTAATCACAACCATTTCATTTCAGAACTGATATAGCCAGACTGTTCTAACTTATAATGCAAATATGTCCTATCAAAGACTACATTAACATTTTACCACAGCTAACCAGAGGCAATGCCTCATAAAATAATTAAATAACTGTGCCAGAACTTCCAAGCTGCTTGAATTTGAAAACATCTAATCTATGCCTATGGATGAAATGAAGGAAGTTTTCTTCTTTCCCGGGTGACAGAGAAAATGGCAGGTTCTAAAGCTCTACTGGAAGTCCCTCCTCTCATTCCCATCAAGTTAATTGTTTTCAGTAGTGATGATAAACTAATAAGCCCATTTCCCCCTTAAAAATGTTTATAGGTAGCAAAGTCCTTTCTTTAGGATGAAGATAAGCAAAGGTAAATAACTGACCGATATACATGTTTCTAATCTTCCTCTACATTGATTATACCATATAATAAACAAAGTTCATTTCAGAAAGTTTAATTTCGTAAAGGAAAATGATAACCAGCTGAAAAAGAAAGCAGTAGTTTTTCATCTCTCTGAATATAATTCAGTAAATTCCATGATTAGCAACCTTACACAGGCAATAGCTATGTTCATCCAGAGAAATTCTAGCTTCCACCCCTCAGGGGTTAGAAGCAAATGTCACATTTTCCATGTGCAGATAAATTCATAAATCAATGTGTACAGCTTGCATTGCCTGAATCTTTATAGCAAATTTTAATCAGCTAAACACATACAAATTTTGCCATATTCTATCTAGTGCTATGATGAGATCAGAATACAGCAGATGTCTCCGCAAGACAATGAAGTGTTGCAATTAACGTCAGGCAGATTCTGGCTAAAATATCTTAGGAAAATGTGTCTGTGCTCTTTCAATGATTCACTCACATCCCCACATGGTAAAACTGAATGAGATCATTTAGCTATTCATATGACAACAGTTTCAGATATTTTGTCAAGCCAGGTTGCTTTGGGAAACTAAGGGGTGACTCTTTCTGGTTATGTGAATGGAAGGACAGAAAGAAAGAAACGGAAAGACCAGAGAATGCGCTGTCTTCTCACCTGACTCTCACAGTGTGCATCTGCTGATGCTCCTCGAACAGGTAAAAGAGTTGAAAAAATCTTGGACACTTGTCAAGGAGCGGAACAAAACAGAGCAGGACATCTGGAGTGACAGTTTAGGAAAGAGGGGTCGGGGGACGTCTCAGAACTCGTGCCTTACGTCTGTGGAAGAGGTCAGCTCTAGCCCTTGTCAACAGCAATCATGGGACAGTTCTCCACCAGGTGGCGGGCCAATGGGACTGGTGTTTGCAGAGTAGCTTCCATCTTGGATTGGGCAGTTAGTTTTGAAAGAAATAGGTAACCGGAGTCTGAACGGCCTGCTCTACTTCACCATCACCATTTGTAGACTTACAGCATGCCAAATTCCTCCCTCACAATATTGCCATTGACTAAGGACATATCTGATAGGTCAGAGGCTTACTTACATCTCCATACTGAAGACATTCGAGTCTCATGGGGCTCCCTTTCCACTAAACTCCAGGTGCAACAGGATGATGACACTGAACAGTTAGGGTTCAGTCACATACGATGCTGGGGGGAACCCCACAGGTGCACTGCTGGGCAGCAGGGCGCAGCGTCCTGTGTGCATCAAATCCACAGGTACCAGGCTCCACAGAGATTGCACAGGCACAGGGACAAGGGTGGTGTTAGAAGTGGCTCCTCCACCATTACAAGTGCAATTGTAAAAACACACAGAAGGATATTTTTCTCACAACCTGGGGTCAATATATTACTTGAAGTTTGAATACCATGCTTGCTGGGCCCCTCTTTTCAGTTGTGTTGCTCACCCTCTATTCTCTTTGTTAAACCCTTTTGAAATAATCCTTTGAGCATCTCTCCTGCTTCTCAGCAGGTTTCTGACTCATATGTTGTTCTTTTAAGTGATCCAAGAAAAATACTGCATTTTGGAAGACCAAAGCATTGGCAGCAAACCGCAGGGGAAAAGTGAAAGGTAGAAATTCAGAGAGAACTGAACAATGAAAAGGATGAAAAAACTAACAAGGACATTTGAAAATGGATTTTTTTAAACCTCTGCTTTTCAAAATTAACTATAACATTGCACATAAAATATTGTCTACCATCTAATCATGACATTATATGTACTGTTTTAATAATGACATGTTAGGAAGGCTGTTCTGATTGTAAACTGCAGACTGCATTGCATACGTAGGGAGAATCTGCTTCCATATTTTCACCCATCTATGTTAAATCTGTTCTCTTTAACTACTAGTGATAGAAGTTGAACCAGTAAAAGCACTGACTGCTAACAAGCTCCGTTTGAGAGTCTGGAATATCAGCACTTTGGAGCAGCTTTGTTCTTGGGGGATCAATGGAAGAGGGTGTCTGATTGGCATACTGTAAAAATGTCATGGCATCAAAAATGAATCCATTGCCATCATTGTTATATATTTTATGATGGGATGCTTATTTTTTCTTTCACAGAATATATTTCTTAGGTGTTTCTCTGATCAAACTCCCTGGCACTTTTGAACAGAAAGGCTACGGTTAGCAACAACAACATAATAAGGGTCATTTTGAATCATAAGAAGGGAGCCTGTATCACCAAAGGTCAAAAACAATAATAGAACAGGCTTTTTCAGGAGGCTGAATAAAGAGTTTTAAATTATATTTAGCTAAAGTTCAAACAGGCATTTGAAACATTCAAGGTAAATTATAAGAATTTTTGTTTGTAACTTAAAGGTTAAAACATAAATATTTTATTTGCATTTGACTAGAAAGATAGGTCTATAGTTTTGTTTTCATTGTTTGCCATCATAATGAAGATAGAACTTCAACTCTGAGAGCTGATTTTAATAGTAGGATTTTAGAGTTTTGAAAAGCAACATTATCACCAGAGTTATTGGAGTTAGGACATAGATTATTTCCATTTTGTTAAGGAAATTCTCCTCATGTCTTAATTTATTCAGATGTTCCCCTTCTTACTGAATATTATCAAGGCTTTTATCTATTGAGATTACTGTGTGATTTTAAAAAATTATAATTGTTAATTGATAAGTGAAATACAATGATGTTCATTTATGGGATGAAAATTGTGCTCCCTGGAAACCTATTGCATTATCTTTTCAACGTATTGCTGATTTCATTGTTAATATGTTTTCTAAAATTTTGCATCCACGTAGGTGAGGGATATTGATCTTTAGTTTTCTTCCCACATATATTTGATTGGGAATCAATGTGACATACATAAGTGACTTGGAAACTTTTCTTAACTTTCAAAAATTCTTATTTTCACCAGACCATGTTTGTGGTTCGTCATGAGTAGATCCTCAAGTAAGAGAAACAACTCGGTTCTTTGTACGTTGTCTTCCTCTCCGCTCATCTTGTGACCCCTTTCCTTCTTCAAAAGATCTGTCTCTGTACTTCCTATTATCTGTAGTTTAGTTTTCTCTTAATTACTTACACTTTGAATTTCTCATATAAAAGAAATCATGAGATATTTAAACCGCAGCCTTGATTTATTTCGCCCGACCCTAAAGGACAGTCACAGTTGTTCTTTATTTCTCTCTCTTGACCATGTCTGCTGGTTGTTTCTGGAAGCAGTATGGTCTTCAACCACGATGAATGCACTTTTCCACATTATTCTGTCCTCTGTGGTTTCTGGTGGGAAATCTGTCTTTCCAGTTGATGTTCCCCTTGGTGATCCATCTTTTCTCCCTGCCTGCTTTTGAGATTGTTTACTGAAAAATTGACACCACCTGGGGTATGATCTATCTAAGGCTGGATTTATTGAGTTTAACCAATGTGGCGTCCACTGAAGTTACGAAGCTGCTAACTTATGTCTTTTAACAAACTAAAATTTTTTTTTAGGTTTTCTGAGACAGGGTCTCGCTTTGTGGTTCAGGCTGGCCCTGAGCTCAGCCTCAAACTCACATAACCACAATCCTCCTGCCTCTGCCTCCCGAGTGCTGGGATTACAGGCGTGAGCCACCAGGCCCAGCACTGTGGTATGTGGTATTGGTTGCTGCTGGAGTGAGTCTCCACGCCCAGTATTGTTTTGTGGTTACCGGGGATCAAACCCGGGTCCTTGCACTTGCAAGACAGGCGCCAGAACCACTGAGCTAACTCCCCGGCCCCAACAAACTAAATATTTACAAACAATTCTTCAAAAATTTTCTTTTACACTGCTATCTCGCCTTCATTTGAGATTCTTGTGAGAGGAATACGAGCTGTTCTGCTAGTGCTAAGGGCTGCTCCCCGTTCTGGCTGCCTCTTTCTCTTGCATTGTCAGATTTCTCTGTACTTAGCTGACACCTTAGACTTCGTGAGACAAAGTCCTATGTCCACCCCATGTAGGGAAAGGTCTCTGCTAATGGTCCAGATAAACTGAGATTTTCTGTCTCTATATAAGCTGAATAATTTTGGATCACATCCTGAAAATTTTCAAGTTTACGTGAAGAGACCTTAGGATCTTGTTTGAATTCTAAAGAGAATATTATCTTTTTGTTTTTTCAGAGAATTGACCAGATTGACATTAAGAGGTTTCTGATCAGCCTTTTGTGGCACTAATTTGAAATGTTACCCTTCTGTGTCTGAAGCATGTGGCGCCCTGTCCTTTTTCTTGCAATGAATGTATTTATAATGCATTACAAGCATATACAAATAGAAAATGTTAAAACGCATTTATAAAATTAACTAATTAATTTTGAACAACGACATGAAATAAGGGGGCAGCGGCTTTCATGTATCTGCATATAAGCATTTTTTCATTGAGAAGCCACTGCTGTGAGGCGTTCTGTTATCAGGGTCCCATTCAGCCTTATTCATCCTATGGTTCTCGGTAACATCACCGATGCTGATTTGGAAGGATTATTCTGTGTTTGTCCTGGGGAAAAATAAAAAGAACAACCTGTAATTATTCTGCTCTAGGTTACTCCTCAAGCAAACCAATAAGAAATCAATGTTTTATTCAATTGACATCCGCATACCTCAATTCAAAGGGATCTTTTGGACTTTATTTTGAATATTTAACTTTTAGAAAAAATACAAACTATTTAACTAGGACAGGATACAAGATTTTCGCACCCTCTCGGACCCCAAGTTCTCGCACAGACAGTGTTGCTCCTGCACTTCAGGGAAGCTGTGCTGGCTGCTGCATCACACTCCTGCCTGCCTGCCTTCCTGCTGGAAGTGGCACTGCCTTTGTTCCATGCCTGTGAGCTCAGGACAGTGGCCACTGTGAGTCCTTGAGGATGAGTCCGTATTGATCCAACCCCGTCATGTCAGGCAGGGAGGAGCCACCTCTGGCCGTTACTGGAATGTTTGCAAATTATCAGGAGAATGATGCTGGAATTTCTATTTAAGTAGGATCTGGAAGAGCAAATCTAACAGATAGGTTTTGTCCTTACGAGATTCAGGCTCAAGAATTCAGCTTCCCCAGTTTTGCAGATATCTGCATATAGACTTAGTATTCCCATTGGAAAAAAAAAAATGAGCGTTGTCTTTCTTCCCTTAAAACAGTTGTGCTCTTTTCTAGACTTTGGAAAATCAGGTTTGGATTTCGTGAAGTGCCATGTTTCTTTTTCATTGAGTCTTAATCTTTTTAAATCTAGAAAATATAGTAAAAATTTTGCTCTCAGGATTTAACAATGAGCTCTCTGAATTTTCCCAGTGGTTTGGTTAGAAAATGAAGAGAAAAATTTCTAGACAAACTGATTTTCTAATCAATACTGATTAGAAATAAAAACTTTCAAACAACAAATTTATAACTTTTAAAAATGTGATTTTTGAAAAGTTCTAGAAGAGCATATATATACGCATTCTAATTTTCTTTTCTTAAGTCATCTGAATTTTTTTCTATCCCCTTTTCTCTTTCCTCCATCTTTTGATCCCCTTCCCATGTAAAAAGGTCTGTCTTTCTACCTATTATTTACCTTTTATTTTGTACTCTGTAATTAGGATTTTTCATATGAGAAAGCATTATAATTTTCAAACTAATAGTTTGGATTTTCCACTTACTGGTATCTATGACTTCCTAAACTTTCCTTATTACAGTGGACAATTTTTAAAGTATAATCTAGTAGCAAAAATAAATTCTCCTCTTTTCTAAGTTTCAGTTTAGCAAAGATTTATCACTTTAAATTTAAATAACATCTTTAAAGAAAATCATACAAAATAAATGTACTAGTAACCTAAACTATAACACTAATAAGGTCAGAGATAGGAATCTCATATAAAAATATCATTTCATGCAAATGTCAAATAATCTCATAGCTACTTAGAATCACCCTTCTGATACTTATCTCAGGATTTTTGTTGCTTTTGTAAAGGTCAATGGCATTTAGATCAAGAACAATATTTGTGCTTTATTCATTATGTGCAGGATTTATCTGAGTGACATTTTGGAAATACTCTATGAATAGACATTTAATAATTTCTTACAGTTGAATAATTACCCCTTTCTTATTGTTAGTAGAATTTACACGTGAATTGGAGCGTTGATTAATGGAACTTCTCCTAAAAGAAGAAAGATTCCAAAGGTTCTCTTCTGTGAGCATTGTTCAATAAGAAATTCTCAAAAAGAGTCACCAGCTCTCCTGATATATGTGATTTAACTAACCATGAAATACATAATTCAGTAAATCACTGTGGAGATGACTCAAATTTCTTGTGACCTAGCTTTTCAGAACTTTCATTGCTTCTCTTATTTAGGGTGAATAGTCTCAGGTGCCAGATGAAGGCTGAAGACTCTGGGACTTTAACTTAGTGTTTCCCTTACAGCACACGCACTGTGTGAGATGCGGAGGAGCGTCAGTTTGGGGAGTCGTGTCTTCATCTCAGTCCGGGCTCAGATTTCCCTGAATTTTAAGGAGATGGCTTAAGAGGTTTCGTAGGACCATCCAGCACCAAGAAAAGCACACAGGACAAACATGGAGAAGGCAGAGACCTGAGTCTCCACTGCCCAGAAACAGAAGTGACTCCAGAACACACCTGCTCGGGAGGGGCCCCGCCTGCACGCGAGCCATATGCAGAAGGCTCAGGCAGCATATCCGTGTTTGTACTCCAAGGCTATAGACATAAATTCTCTGATTGTATGAGTCCATTTTGGGGTGCTGCTCCCAAACCTCAAAACTGAGCACACTGTAAAGAAAAGGGGCCTATTTAGCTTCCAGTTCTTGGAGTCCAAGAGTACTGGTTATGCCATACCCCTGCAGAAGAAGCAGACATGAAGCTGGATGCTCGGGCCAGCAGCTAGCACAGGAGCATCCTCACCGGGTAACATGCAGTCACCCGGGGATGAACCCGGAGGAATCATTGCTCCGTGAGCTACTTGATGCCCACTGGACCCTACACACTACAGTTCCCGCACATCCCCCTGCCCTAGTGTGAATCCGTCCTTCAACCAGGACCAGGGGGTGCTCACTCCGTAACAAGCCACTGAGAATCCTGATGCCCGAAGTAGTAGAACCTCAAAACCTGTCAGTCAGTGTCTGAGAGGCTGTCAGTGTCTATTACAATTTGTTTCATTCAAAAGCAATGTTTTTATTGTTTCTCCTATTGGGATAAATTAAAATCCATGAGAAATCTTTTGTCTAATAAATGTAATTGGTACTACTTCATACTTCCTGGAATATTCAGTTGTAATACATTACATTTTAACCAATCCTTTCTTTATAGTTTAGTTAATAAAAGGACTTTAAATGAATTTTTATCTTAAAGACACCTTAAAGGTATTATCAGCTCCCAACACAATGTAATGCACCTACAGAGATAATAACTTTATAGTCGGTGGGCTTGAGGTCATAATTTTCACTATTTTTTTGTGAAAACTTTTCAGATCTTAGATTTATTTTCAGTGGTTTGTGATTTATGTTAGAACCTAAGACTAGATTGGAAAAGCGCTCCCTGAACCAGGGAGCGTACAAAACTGTTAGAGCTATCGCAGCACCTGCAGCACGGCACCTCCAATTGCGACTCTCAGTCCATTTCAGATGGATTTGGTAGGCTGTGACAAGCATTTTATGAAACACAATAACACAATAGACTAGGAAGTCACAGGATAAGTTGTGTATCTATAGCAAGGGTAAGAATCCTTACTTGAATCAGTGAGGCTTTTTTGTACACATCTGATGTCTTTTCTCTTTAGACCATAATAAAAATATTTCAAAAGCACTCATACTCTTTGGAAATGCATTCTTTTTGTTGCTGTTCTTTTATTTTTTGATACTGGAGATCAAACTCGGGACCTTGCTCTTGTGACGCAGGCGTGGCCCAAATGTGCTAAATCCCTGGTCTCTAGAAATACATTCTTACATGTAAGAAAAATTGCTGAAAAAAATCTCATTCAAATAAAAACCGAATTCAGTCTCAGAATTTTACTGGAAATTATAATTTGATTAAATTTTAGTGCAGCTACCCCTGTTACAATATCATGTAGCAGTTCACCAGCTAGGACTTAAAGGGAACCTTAATGACATCAGTGCCTAAAAATTCTATTCTGTCATCCATTTTTGTGAAGTTGGATGATTTTTTGACCTTTTTAATGTCAAGGGAGAGAAAGGTAGATTGTTAATCCTAAAATTGGACTGATCACCGAGTTTCTGAGGTACCTTATTTCACACCATATTAGTGCCCTCCGGGGTTGGCAAGCTCCAAAGGCCAACTGTTCTATATTAGTTTTCAAAAGACTTAATCTTCCAATCACATTCTTACTCTCACTGTTGATATTTTTATAGTAGATTTAGGAATGCTTATTTGGAAGGCTGTGAACCTCACAGAATTCAAAATTTGTTCCTACCGAGGCAACTCCAAAACTCTTTCACAAGCACAGCTCAGGGTAGATGATGCACCCGCACCCCTGTGTTGCTCATTCTTGTGTAATGCTGACGTCGTTTATTTACTTTTAAGGGCTGATGGATTTCGTGAAAACATAGAGAATAGCCTGAATGTACTGTATGTGATTTATATTTACCTATTCTTTCCTATTTTCTCCTTTCATTTCACTCGTTTCTCTCATTTCTGACATTGGAGTAGTATAGCCTCTCTTTTTGTGTGATAGAGTTTTATGAATAAGACATTCCTTTATCTTTTTTCTATCTATCACCTCTCTGATAAACATCAAGCATCTGTGATACATTAGACACTTCAGGACCACAGGATTTTGAAGCCCTTTGCACACTCCTGATTTTTATTCTGCAATGAAAATGCATTATACACTTATGCCTGCACTGACTCTTTTATTTCGAGGACAAGTCTCAGTCATCTCTGTGGCCGTTCTCTAGAACGTGCCCCTACACGGTCCTGCATCCTGCTGGCAGTGGCCGTTGGATCGCGTGCCTCTAACTGTGTGTGTGAAGCCATGACAAGTTCACTGTCCAAACTTGCTCAGCCAGAGGTGCAGCAGGCCAACAGGACTTCGACGATACTGCTTGTCCTCGGCCCCTCTCTTCCCCCGGTCTCTTTGCTTCCTGGTTGCCATGAAGTAAGCAACTTTCCTCCCGTCACCTTCTGCAGCGACACTGCTGCCTCTCTGAACACCTACACACGACACAGGCCACACAGTCCCACACACAATGACCACGACAAGCCTGCGCTGCTTAATTTAGTTTCCTCGGAGTTTTCCATGATGGTGACAGAAAGTTAACACGGTCGGCACACACAGCCACGTACTGTCTTTACTAATTCCCCTGCTGCTCTGCTGCTTTCATTTTATGGCATTTACTTTATGTTTCCTCCTGGGATGAATTTTTTTTCAATACAAACACACACCTTTTATTTAGTTCCCATGCTAATTTAGCAAGTGATAAAACTTGTCAAGTTTTTGTTCAAAGAGCCCTAATTCTCCTTCACTTCTGAAGGATGCTACACTTCACCTTTCAGTCCGGACAGGCGGCTCTGTTCATTAGGCACCTGACTACTCTGTGCTGCTTCCGCGTTTCCTGGAAGCTGACGGCACAACCATCGACACCTTGACAGTGATGTGCCATTATTTTCTGGCTGGTTTTCCTTTGTCTTCTATTTTCAGCAGAGTGAGTCTGACTGCAGGGTGGAATTTTGTTCATAATATTTCTCCAGGCTGGAGGTTGGTGCCTCTCACCAGCTTTAGGGACTTCCATCTGAGCTCCCTGAACGTTGTTTGTCCCTCGCCTCCTCCTGCGGCTTTGGCTGGACACCCTGTGCAGCCTCCTTTGGTTCCATCCCCGGCTGTTGTCTGTGTGTCTGTGTCATCCTAAAGACTTTCTACCAACTTCAGTTCACTAGTCTCATCTGCTGAATTCAATTTTACCTTTAGTTACAGACTCAGTGATTAATTCTCTTTTTAGTTGTAGAATTCCTTCTTTTTCATTTCAATGATTCCTACATTACGGTGAAAATCTCCTCTTCTCGACCGCTCTCACCTCTGTCAGTCAGTGTCTGACAGTGCCATGTGTGTCCGTTGTGGATCTCTTCCTGTTGTTTTCTGCTTGGTTTCCACCAGGGCAGTTTTGCAGAACAGGACACATTTCTCAACATTTCTACCACTGTGTCCAGGTGAAATCTGTGTGGAGCTTCATGTTACTGTTATCCAGGGGGATTCTGTTCCTGCTTTACCAGCACATGGTGTAGAAAAGCTTACATGCCTCTACCCAGAGTCTGAGCTGAACCAAGAGGTTTTCAGCTTCTGCAACACTCAGGCTACCTCTGGTTGGCTTCTGTGCTCAGGAGGTACCGCAGGTATCCAGACTGAGCCCTGCACGGTCCAGCTGCCCCCCCTCCCGAAGCACAGCCTACCCCAAGATCCAGGAGGACTTGGGAAGCTCATAAGCATCAGCTCACTTCCTTGCCGGGTCCTGAGTTCTTACCTGGCTGCTACATGCAGCAGCAGGTGGAACACGGCAGAAACATGGTAGACTGGACTACGAACATCTCCGCCCTCCCTCCTCCCTGAGATCTTGGACCACAGGTCTGAGACACTTTCACAGGCCCGCCTCCAGCTTTTGTGTTTCTGTCTGTACCAGTTTGTCCGATTCTCCTCTGCCTCCTCCGTCTCCCAGAGTCTGGTCTACCTGTCTTTCTGCTTAGCACTTCACAAAACCTAAACACCATCGTAGCATCCCAGGGCAAATGCAGGGGCATCACACATGCACACATGCACACACATGCACACACACGCGCACACACACACTCACACATGCGCATACATACACACACACGCATATGCACACACGCACATGCATACACACTCATACATGCATGCACACACTTGCACACGCGCACACACACACACCTCACACATGCACATGCACACGCAAATGCAACTTTCAGTGTCTCTGATATCTTCTCTTCTCAGAAGCCCTGACTGCCAAAGCAACTTTTGTATACCTTCAAAAAGATTTTTGTTTTTTGGTTTTTGGGGTTTTTTTGAGACAGGATCTCACTTTGGCTGGCCTCAAGCTTACCCTCCAACTCACCGCAATCCTCCCTCCTCTGTTTGCTGAGTGCTGGGATTACAGGCATGAGCCTCCACACCCAGCACTGGGATGTGTGGGACTGAGAGCTGCTGGGCGTGAGTCTCCACACCTGGGATCAAACCTGGATCCTTGCATTTTCAAGACAGGTGCCAGAACCACCGAGCTAAATCCCCAGGCCTCAAAAAGATTTTTTTTAATCAATTTTTTTTTGCAGCAGCAGCAGCAACTCTGGCTTTCTACATGACATGCTGTCTCATCCAGAAGTGAAATTTCAATAATTTTCATGCATATTTATTTGATTTCGTGTCCTGAAAAATATTAGTTTGTATTTTTTCATTCCTTATATGTATCTACCTCTATAAATTATTGCTTTACAACTCTATACTATTTTTCCTCAAAATTATCTGAATTTTTAAAAATATATACAGAACTCATTTATATATTTGGGGAAATGACAATGTATTATACATTTTATGTGACATATATGTTTTTGCCTACAGATTTCTCATATTGTAAAGGTGTTTTTAATTAACTATTTTAAGATGTTAGATTTACTGGTGTTGATATTCAATATCATACCTCAAAATAACTTACTAAGTCAGAGGCTAAATTATTTACATTTTAGCCTTTGTTAAAATAACCACCATATAGGTGATAAGGATTCCTCCAGTACTACCTGGATATATCAAAAGTTGTGAAGTGTTTTAGGTTTAAGTAAATTGCCATTTTCGGAGATCAAAGTAGTTGAGTAATGATAGTATGATATATTTCACCCTAAATATTATGGACAGTATTTTTTCATGTGTCTATGAAGACACTCCTTAGACACAGTCAAGTTTGCCCCCTTTACTGTATCATTCTGAGATTATCGTTTCTCATGGCTGTATGATCATCCACTCCATCAGAACACAAGACGGTCCCACTCTGCCCCCCAGGCCTGTGATTGTACCTGGGCCACCAGTCCACAGTTGTGTTTAAAAAACTGTCATGTAGTCTCAGTCTGCGGTGTGGGCAGATCACGTAACAAGCTCAGCTCTGCTCCGGACAAGGCAGAGTCTCACACTGTAACCATATCGCAGTGTTACCTACACACAACCAAAGGACCTTCAGGGTTTTTGCAGTTTTTAGTGGTTATGAGAAACATTCACACCAAGATTTGGGTGAATTTAAGTTTTTTTTCACTTGGATATACATCTACAATCTAATCTTCTGGGCTATATGTTAAATTAGTGCTTCATTTTTAATAAAACTATTTTGTAAAATAGCTACACAATTGTGCAATTGAATCATGGATGTATGGAAATTCCTGTGATACAGATCCTTTCCAGTGTTGATGTTTTCTTTTTTTTCTTTGTTCATCATTTGAATAGATACATTGCAGTATTAATTCATACCTTTTCCTTGGTATTCATTATATCTTATTTTCTGGGCCTATGTTCAAATCCTTTGCCTATTTTTAATTAGGTTGTATGTTTACTATTGTAGAATTTCCATATTTCTTTGTCTTCCCCAGATAAGTCCTTTACCTGTATGATTGGAAATATTTTCCTCCTACTCACTTTCTTTTTCAGTCCATTGTGTCTTGAAGAACAGAGATTTTAATATCAGTGAAATATGTCATTATTCTCTTCATGGAGTTTTTTCATGAGGCCCAAGGTAACAGACATTTTATTCTATATATTCTGATGTTGCTGAAAGTTTCATAATTTCAATATTTAACTCTATGATCTATTCTGGACTCATTTTTATATGTTTTGTGAGTTCTTTTTACACACTATAATTTTTCTTGCTCCATTTGTTGGAGAGACTATTAGTTTTCCCTTGAACAATGTCTGATTTTGCTGAAGAGAAGTGCTCGACACATATGGACTCTGTCCCTTACTCTTTCTCTCCTGCACTGATTTTTAAATCCATGTCTGTGAACTTCACATTCTCGATTATTATATCTCTATACATTTTGAAATTGTACTGAATGTCTTCACTGGTCTTTTCTCAAAGTATTTTTATAGACCTGTCCTTATATCTTCTACCTCCTTGTCTCCCTGAACTGGCTGAGTAGTAATTTCTGCAGATTTAAGTTCTGGTTCACAAGTTCCCCATCCTAAATGTGTATTTTGTGACAACCAATTGTTTGAGTTCATAACCTCAGTATTTTACATTTGCTATTTCTAAAATTCTTATTTGTTCTTTATTTCATTCATATTGGTCTTTTTAAAAGTAAGTCATTGTCTACTCTTGTTTTCAATTTTCTCATTTACTCCTTCATAATTACATTATTTATCAAAATTTTTTAACATATGAAGTCATTGTAAATCTGAGTCTATTGTCTGAATATATCACTTAGCAGATTTTGTTATGATACATTACTTTCTTTGTGTGTTTATGGTGAACTGATGTTAATTTTAAGTTTATATGAATAACTTCTATGAGCCCTAGAGTATACTTCTCAGGGGAGAGTGTTTTCTGCTTTTTCTTCATGTCTCGTAACAATCCGTAGCAGTGCAGCCACAGCTGCGGATACATGTGAACCTCAGGTGTATGAAGGTGGCGTACTAACTGAGGTGCTCAGGAAAACGATTCCTCTCCCAGTTTAATCTGAAGCCAACATCAGACACACTCCCTGGACACAGGCCCTGCACACATTTACAGAAGTGACCGCACAGCTCTTCAGCTTCCTGCTACTGCCAGCCTCCCCAGACACCCTCACATTTCCTGCCACATTACTCCATTTACTTGAACTCGACTTAACCTGGGAACTTGGCTTTTTTGATAAGCAATTATTTAAAGTTTGGGTGCAGATTCAAAAATATCTCTCAATTTCGTTGAAAGAGGGATTTTTACAGCCCTTGAAACTTCCTATAGTTTATGTCCAAGCACTTGGTTTTAGACAACATTCAGTTGTCAGCTCTTTCTGGAAAGGGAGAAGGAGAACACACTGCATCCACGGAGAGAGCAGAGAAGACCCTCAGCGCAGAGGCCGATGTCCCTGCGGGCACGAAGAGCTTGAGTTTCTGAGACGGCACGCAGCTCGCTGTCCTCTGTGTGCCCTCTCTGTGCTCTG
This sequence comes from Petromus typicus, assembly GCA_004026965.1. NCBI lineage: Eukaryota > Metazoa > Chordata > Mammalia > Rodentia > Petromuridae > Petromus > Petromus typicus. The sequence continues at coordinate 4,529 of PVIR01010619.1, read as the reverse complement.
CTGGGCCACGGGTCCTCCGTGCTCCCCAGAAAATTCCAAGCACGTCCTGAGCAGGCTGTCGGGCTCCCACCCTGCAGTTCCAGAGCTCAGCCTCTGTCCTTCTCCCGGTGGGTCCCCTCCGCTCCCCTCACCTCTGCTACCCCAGGGGGACCGTCTGTGAGATCCGGCACCAAAGCCCAGTTCATGTGCAGAAAAGTGCTCTTCGCACAGCACCTGCATCACTCTGGCCAGAGGCCAAGCCTTAGAGCCACCGACAGACTATGAAGTCCAAGCTTCCCACACACTGCCCATAGCTCAAATTCTGCACTTGTTACTCAGGTACTTACAATACTCTACTTTCTCTTCTCCCAGCTGCTCCTCTTCCATCTCCTCCTCCTCTTTTCCATACCCATCTCCTGCTCTATTCTTTCTCCCCTCTCATCCTCCTTCCATCCTCTCCTTCATCCTCCTTTTAAGTACTGAAACACTGGATCTCCTCTTGTTTTTTTTTTTTGTTTGTTTGTTTGGTGACACCAAGGATTGAACTCACAACTTTGTACTTGCAAGGCAAGCAGTAGAGCCGCAAGCTGATTTCTGGCTCTCTCTGAACTCTCTTCTTACGTCTGTGAATCAGGACACTCTCTCCTTCACTTTCTGCCCCTCTGTCAAGTGTTCTTTGTAAACACCTCATCAGCACCTTCTAAAGAGAAGCCCTCCACCTCCTGCGGGCGCCATCTGGCCCTTTGGTTACCCCCTGTGGGGTCGTCAGTTACCCCTCATCTTGTCCTGGGTGCTAATCCCGGGAACCCAGCTGAGGCCCTTGTGAAATAAGTATGCTGCCTCTCATCAGCTGCTTCTGCATCCGCGTTCACTCAGATACCGAGGCTTACACGCATCACCCGTGAAAGATGGCAGAAAGATCGTGAAAGAACAGAAGGGAAGGGTGGTGTCTTTTGAACTTATTTCCTTCTATTTTTTTCTTACTCTTCCCTCTGACAGAAAAAAATATAAAAAAATTTACCTACAATCATTTCCTCCCCTGGTCAACAGCTGAGAGTTCTCCAGCCCCCTGGAGACTGTCTCGAGCTTCAGCCACTCCCAGGCGCTCGGCCTCACTCAGTCACAGGGAGTGATGGATCCTCTCCTCTCACGTCTGTCTTCCTGAAACTCTCAGTGACATTTCACACTGTTAATTCTTCCTTCTTTAAATTCTATCTCCTCAGTTTCTATGACAGCGCATTCTGACATCCACATCTCAAATTACTTTGAAGGCTTCACTTAGATCAGCTTATCACTCAAATAAAGATGCTTTTGACTCTTTTTCTCTGTTGAACATTGTTCTTGGGAGGCTTAATTTAATGCCATGTCTGAGCTATCATTTCTGTGATGATGTACCCCAAATTGATTTCTGATGTCTGGATCTCGGCTGAACTCTCTCTGGGCACCTCTTATAACACTCTTTGGATGCCTGAGCACACAGACATGAAATAACAAGTCCTGGCCCGTCACCTGTGTTTAGGACACGACAGTCTGTGCCTCGGTCTTTAAGATTACCTTCATTTTATTCATTTTCTTTGTGTTTAATACCAGAATGATAATTTTCTGTATTGTTTAGTGTTGTGCAGGGAAAGCAAGTGAAGGCAGTTTTACCACTGAAGAGCAGAGACTTTTAGAATGATTATATGAAATGCTGAGTAAAGACACGATAATTATTGTGAATAAATTTGAAAATTTACACAGAAGTTTTTCTCAAGAGTCAAATGGTCTGGCTTTCTCATAAGGAGCACTCTGGCCTCCATGCTGGGAGTGGATATTAGAATGATATCACTCTCGGGCCCGGGGATTTAGCTCAGTGGTTCCAGCACCTGTCTTGTAAGCACAAGGGCCCAGGTTCGATCCCTGGTAACCACATATTTAAAACCAGGTTATGAGCTGAAATCGTCAGGCAGTATATATTTATGGAGAAGGTGAAATACAAAGAAAGACTAGCAAAATTCTGAAAAGACAGAGAAGGAACAAAATCCTGTGACTAGGAAACATAGTAGGGTATTTTCAGAGTCAGCAAAGAAGACTAGTAGGTCTAAAACATGTTAGGAACTTTGAAAACTTCCAATCACCTGACCAAGGGTAGAGCAGAAAAATTTTAAAAGACAAGAGCTTATTGCAGAAATGGGGACCCAGGACAGTCCAAGGTCTTACCTGGCTCAGACGCTGTCTTTGGGGGTGCGCCACTGTGGAGTGATCACACAGCTGCTAGAGGAGGTGAGGGCGGTGCGGGGACAGGGGGGAGGAGAACACGGACGAGAGCAGGGCACGGGCTTCCGGGAATGCGATGTGCTCATGGGACAGATCGTTGGTCAGTGGAGAGTTTGTTTCTTCCCATGGACTGACTTTTGCTCTATGGGAGTTTTCTGTGTGAGTCACGCTGCTGTTGGCTGCATTGCCGTCTTTGCTTCTGACTCGTCACAGCATCCTGGATGCCTGAGACCTCCGCTGTGAGCAGCGGTGTCCCTTCCCGCACACCAACTGCAGGCTCTCGGGGCCGCCCCTGTGGGCTGACTGGTGGACTCAGACTTTTAATATAAAAATCCAGTGTATGTATTCACAGTTCGCTGAGGGTGTTCTCCATCCGAGGGAATAAGTGATAAACTGTTTAAAATTCTGCTTATCGATTAAGGTGTAGATTGATCCTAAAATATTTCATTTGACAACTCTTGATCATTGCTGATTTTTACAGAAACAGTATCTATGGAATGATTCCATGAAAGCCTGGTTAAAACAGATTCACGGGAGAAAGAGGGAATCTTTGGACATAGCAAGGGTAATACTTTACATGTATTTCAGTGCAGGAGGGAACAACAATAAAATCAAAATCATAAACTGCTGGTAAGCGAAGCGGGCCCCTTCCCCGCTGCCCCAGCCCGGGTGACAGCAGGAGGTCACACCGAGACAGCAAGTTAGGGTCGGGCTGTTGCTTTGGATGGAGGGTGACGATGAAACCAAAGCAAGTGTGAGCGCTGCTAATGTGACATCGCCCCAGAGGGTGGAGGGGACGCCCAGGCCTTGTCATGTTTTGCTTGTTTTGATTTTTAACAGGGGACAGTATAGACGGTAGGATGCCATGACTAAACTACTGCTACCTGGACGTTTCTCCTCAGTTTCCTTCAGCAGGACAGACACTCACCCGCCTGTGCTGACAGACAGACGCGGGGTCAGTGGCAGCAGCTGCTTTGGAAAACAGCTGTGTATCATGTTTCTTGTCCTAACAAATCAATGTTTATCGTATCTCCTTCCCTGGAAACTCAGGGTTTCTACTCTCATCTTCTTAGAGAAAATATGTTTTCAACATGATCGCACCCAAACTGAGAGACACTACAGAAAAAGTAAACTTATTTGACTCCGTTTCAAATGACAAGTTCAGTTAAAGATGTTGATTGTTGTATGTCGTACTTGTTACATAGTCTGAGTTTTTAAGCTCATTTTCTTTGTAAAGTCTTGGTAGAGAAAGTTCATGAGATGTTGCATGAGTATTATAAAGTAAATTTTTGTGGCCTCAAGCTATGAGAAAAACACTATAAATTTAACATGGTTCTATAATTATAAATTGACAAAGAATCTTAATCAACAGGAGCATCTGACCCAATGAACTATAATTGTTTTAGTACTCTTTACCTTATTTTCTCTCAACTCCCAGCACAAAAATGATGTGCTCCACAAATGACGCAATAACTTACATTGATTATAGCCTCTTTGAAATTAAGACTGTTACATTGCTTTCTTTTTTCTTTGTTGAAATGGGTTCTGATTTTATCTGTTAAAGTTCAGATAAAATATCTGACATCAATAAATTCTAATAGTTATAATATAAATTAAATTATTTTAAAATATTAACTTACATAATAAATTTGTACCACATCTAACTTTTCATGCAATTCTTTTTCTAAATTAATTTTCCATCTCATCTACTGAAGAAGTGACACATGAAATCAATTTCTAGTTCTGTGGGCCCCGCTGCATGGAGAGCTCACATCGGGAGCTGAATTCACACAATAGCTCCCAGGTGAAGCTTATTTACCTCCCAGGAAAATGAAAAAAAAAAAAAAAAGAGGCGGCATAAATGACGGGGCTCACCTTTCCTTAAATGATGAGAATTTAACCCAGAGAACCGTAATTACACACTCAGCGTTCTTTACCTAATGTCCTCTTAACTCCAATGCCGGAAGTGGTATGCTCTAGAAACAAATGACTTAAACAAATTAGGACCTTTTTGGAAATTAAAACTTGCATTGCTTTCCTTTTTCCTTGTCAATATGTGTGGAAAGTCTACTTTTCTGTGTATGTTTAGACCAAGTTTATTTTATATAGATATTTACCAGAAAGAACAATGAATTTGAGATGATGACACTAACAATTATTTCATGCCATGCATTTTATATCATGGCAACATGAATAAGTTGTCTAACCTTCCTAGAGCCAAGCATCCTTTACGGTTTGTCTGCAGAACATCATTTCCCTTAAACTTCTTTTTCGCCATGGCAAACCGCACTGTT